>JACEFZ010014113.1:92500-111645 GCA_014155875.1 Cepaea nemoralis | reverse complement strand
AAACACTTTTTCAGAACTGTCTAGAAAGGAATGATGATGAGGAAAGGAAGCGACTACCCCACATTATATATCATGGCCTAGAACAGTGGTTCTCAACGGTGGGGAATCTCTCTCCCCCCCCCCCGAGGGGGGTGGATTTTAGGGTCCCCGAAGGGGGGGGGGGGGATATTAAGATTATTTCAAGATCGCGTTAATTCAAGAACCGATTACTTGATATTGTTTTCCCCTCCATACTTTACGGTTGTGTACTTCTACGTGCTTCTGAAATTCGTTTTATAACATAAGAAGACCCGCAAATCACATTTTTATGTAGATGTCTAGACTTGTTCTAGTTTGTGTTATTAAATTTAGCTTCCATTTTTACGTAAACTGTGTAGGGGCAGAGGGGGGATTTATAGAGAGGAAGCACGAAAAGGGGATGGAGGAACGACGTTCTGAACATACGGTGAAGGGATGCATGGGCCAAAACAGGTTGAGAACCACTGGCCTAGAATAAGTTGGGGGGAGGGGTGTAACATTTCACATCCAAACTATGGTTACTGCTGTGGGATTATCCTTACCTCGTTGTGATGTTATTGTTATTGTGTTGTTGTTTTTTTACTGCAACAGATAAAAATTACAAAAGATGACCTCTGGATCCGAACGTATGGCCGGCTGTACCAGAAGCTGTGCTCTACCACCTGTGAAATTCCCATTGGTATCTACCGCACACAGTATCACTCGGGGACGGAAGCTGTTTCGGTAAGGCAATGTCACATGTCCTCGTTGATAACCTGAATGTTGAACTCAGTCGGTATGTAGCCTCTATTTAAACATGTTTAGTCTACCCAGGGCTGGTGCTGCTGTATGGGAAAGCTGAATATTTGTGTTTGCGTTGTATACTTTCTTCTTCGAGCGTCTGGCCGAGTGGCAAGAACACCTGACACCCTATTCAGGAAGATCCCGGGTTCGAAGCCTCTGTAAGGTGATGGATTTTTTTCTGCTCGGAGGGGGAAAAATCCCTAACTGCAAAGTTCGCGGCTTTAATTCCACAGGTTCAAGATCCCCCCACCCCCCCCCACCCCTTTGTCCACACCATATATATTGTGTATTTTAAGGGCTGTTTGGGTTTTTTTTTTTGGTTTTTTTTTTTAACACAAGAGAGACAACTCATTAATCTGAAAAGAAATAATTTAGAAAAAACTGCACGTGGTTTAAAAGAAAGGCAAAAAATTGGGGTATTGTGACATTGAAAAAATTTTTATTATTATTAAAAACCTAGTTATTTAGGGGGGAGGGGCAGGAAGTCCAATCTTAGCTAAATTTGGGGAAAGGTGGTTTTTTCAATTTTTTTTCACCCCAAACAAAACCCCAAACCCCAAAAAAGAATCCCCTTTTGGCCCCATTTTTCATCGGTCGGCCCAAACATTTTTCCCGGGTTTTTTTTTTTCGGTGGACCCCCTAGACCGACGATGGATGTTTTTTTTTAGTTTTTTTTTGTCGTCGACAGTGAGGGCCCTACGGGCCCAAAAACTTAAAAACATCCATCGATCGGTCTAGCAGTCCACCGAACACTAAACCGGAAAATGATTGCCGACCGATGCAAATGAGGCTCGAAGGGATTCTTCTTTGTTGCGGTGAATTAAAATTGAAGTACCGAAAGGTTTACTTCCTCTGGATACGAGATTCCATGCACGTTAACGGTCTCTATCTAAAGTTTTCTTCCTCTAGATTCCATCCAGGTTAACGGCCTCTAAGGTTTTCTTCCTTTAGATAGCTTCCATCCAAGATAAAGGTCTCTCTATCTAAGGTTTCCTTCCTCTATATAGATTCCATCCAAGATAAAGGTCTCTATCTAAGGTTTCCTTCCTCTATATAGCTTCCATCCAAGATAAAGGTCTCTCTATCTAAGGTTTCCTTCCTCTATATAGATTCCATCCAAGATAAAGGTCTCTCTATCTAAGGTTTCCTTCCTCTATATAGATTCCATCCAAGATAAAGGTCTCTCTATCTAAGGTTTCCTTCCTCTATATAGATTCCATCCAAGATAAAGGTCTCTCTATCTAAGGTTTCCTTCCTCTATATAGATTCCATCCAAGATAAAGGTCTCTCTATCTAGGTTTCCTCCTCTATCTAGATTCATCCAAGATAGGTCTTCTATCTAGTTCCTTCCTCTATATAGATTCCATCCAAGATAAAGGTCTCCTATCAAAGGGTTTTCCCTTTTCCTCAAATATAGATTTCCATCCAAGATAAAGGTCTCTCTATCTAAGGTTTCCTTCCTCTATATAGTTCCATCCAAGAAAAAGGTCTCTTATCAAAAGGTTTCCTTTCTCTATATAGTTTCCCATCCAAGATAAAGGTCTCTCTATCTAAGGTTTCCTTCCTCTATATAGATTCCATCCAAGATAAAGGTCTCTATCTAAGGTTTCCTTCCTCTATATAGATTCCATCCAAGATAAAGGTCTCTCTATCTAAGGTTTCCTTCCTCTATATAGATTCCATCCAAGATAAAGGTCTCTCTATCTAAGGTTTCCTTCCTCTATATAGATTCCATCCAAGATAAAGGTCTCTCTATCTAAGGTTTCCTTCCTCTATATAGATTCCATCCAAGATAAAGGTCTCTCTATCTAAGGTTTCCTTCCTCTATATAGATTCCATCCAAGATAAAGGTCTCTATCTAAGGTTTCCTTCCTCTATATAGATTCCATCCAAGATAAAGGTCTCTCTATCTAAGGTTTTCTTCCTTTAGATAGCTTCCATCCAAGATAAAGGTCTCTATCTAAGGTTTCCTTCCTCTATATAGATTCCATCCAAGGTAACGGTTTCTATCTACTTGTGTGTAGATTTACTTTTCCTAACAATTTTGTTAAAAATCCCATGCCAATTGGAAATCACAATGAGCAGGCCATACAGCTGCTGCCTGAGCACTTTCTCTCACAAGAGATAAATCCCCTATACCTATTTTATGAAAGCTGATCAAATCCAGAGGCATAAATGTGGTGGTAGAACTGGACATTATATATATATATATATAAAGGTATGTCGCTGCACAACTGCATGGTAACAGCAGATTTCAGATGATCTAAAACTGTAATTGGTTGGATATACAGAAGAATATACAGAAGAGGTAATTGAAATGTTTTGGTCTCGTTAAAAGACTTAACACTCTTATAAAAATATTACTACCTGGAGGGTAAGGTTGAAGGCAAGCCAGCAAGAGATAGACAACGATGGAAGTGGGACGATAACATCAAGAGATGGACGAACAGAAATCTGACAGAATGTACAATCAAGGCAGGACACAGACAGTGTTGGAGATTCATTGCAGCCAACTTTCATTGTGAAGGCAGTACCTGGTGTCTTTTTCACTGATTGATTGATTGATTGATTGATTGATTGATTGATTGATTGATTGATGTAAACTTGTAATGCATAACCGACTTCAAAAGCTGTGTGAATTATGAAAGAAAGAGAGAGAGGGAGAGACGGAGAGAGCGAGACAGACAGACAGACAGAGTCACAGAGAGAGAGAGAGAGAGAGAGAGAGAGAGAGAGAGAGAGAGAGAGAGAGAGAGAGAGAGAGAATTGACTATGATGCAAAATCTTATTTTCTCTAACATATTCTATACTCATAAACTTCCCTGTGTGTATTCTGTGTGTTGACCAGATGGCCCTGGCCCCAGCCGAGGACATGTTACAGAAAGAACTGCTGACCCCTGAGAGACAGGACATCATCCAGATGGTCAAGTGTCGCATGAAGACCCAGGGTCTGACATTACAGGATTACAGTGAGGCTTCATATTTGTGTTTGTGGCATTGTTGGGGAAAGTAACACAATTAACACCTTTTTAAACCCCATTTTTACCTGTGCAGGTGACAGAAGAAGAATTAACTCCATTTTTTCACCTGTTCAGGTGACAGAGAAGAATTAACTCCATTTTTACCTGTACAGGTGCCTGAAGAATATTTCAATCATGTTGTTAGCTGTACAAGTGGTTGTAGAAAGTAAAAAAGAAAGGGCCTTAGTTTGAATAACAGAAAGACAGAAGTCAAGGTGATATAAAAGAAACATATTGTGTGTAAATGTACAGTTACATTAAGTGATGTTATTACTTTGGGGCAAGTGCAGAAATTCAAATATTTAGGAACATGAATAACATCAGATGCATCACATGAATAAAGAGCAGAATAGGATATGCAAACGCTGCATACTGTCAAAAGAAGAACATTTTATTCAATAAGTCTTTGTCATCGGAAGTTAGAAACAAATTCTTGCATATTACATAGAACCAGTTTTAACATACGGCTGTAAATCCTGGACAAATAGTAAATGCGAAAGCGTCCCTAGATTCCTTGTTGATATGGTTTTATAGAAGAATCCTGAAAATTCATTGGACAGCTAAAATGATAAATCTGGACATTTAGAGGGAGGCTAAGTCACATAGACAACTTATTACAAACATCAGAAAGAAGCAGTCATCATTTTTTGAGGGCCACATTATGAGAAGACAAAAAACTGGAACATGTTGTGACAACCGGAAAGATTTGTAGAAAGAGATAGAGGAAGACAGCGAGACAAAAATGCATGAGTCTTGTGCTATGGCACGGAAGGGAGTCAATACACGAATTGATCCATGCCGTCAGAGATCGCAATGTGTGAAGAAGCGTGATAGCCCACGCCAGTCGGCAAGGCACTTGATGATGAAGTGACAGAAGGCTAGTTAAATCCTTTTTTTGTTTACCTTCCTGACACAAGAATGATTTATCTCCTGTATTTACCTCACAGGTAACAAAAGGTGAATTATACTGTTCAAAAAAAGATATTCGCTGATTGGACATCGGTCAACTTATCGACTGTGTCCATCTGGTCATTAACTTCTCGTGGTTATCTGAATTGTACTCACCTCATGATTCGTGAGGTCATGACAGAGGTCAAGGTCAAAACATTTTTGATAATAACTCATGACAGGTTCACGATAATCCATGGAAACTTACTGAACACAAAACTCTCTTACCATATTATTGAATGCCTATAAAATATTGACGCTCCTCAAATAAATTCAGTTGAAAATTCAATACGCAAGTATGGCTCATCTCACTACAAAACATCACAAAGTGTAGTAGCCAGAGAAGTTAGTGTGGTTAGAAGCACCATTATTTGCCTTAGGAGGCGATTTCTAGAAACTGGCTCAGTGGCAGACCGGCCGCGCAGTGGAAGACCCGGAATCACAACTGCCGCCGAAGACCGCTTTTACGGCTGCATCACCTTAGGAATCGATTTGCATCTGCGTCCTCCACAGTCCAGTCAATGCCAGGAGCTCGTCGGATTTTAAATTAAACAGTCAGGAACCGGCTGCACGACGCTGGTCTTTGGGCTAGAAGACCCTACAGAGGTCCTGTTATTACAGACCCGCAACGCCAGAACCGACTGCAGTGAGCGAATCAGCATCGTCAATAAAATTTTGGAACAAGTTTGCGATTGAAACTGCAATAATGTTGCGTTGCGTTTGTTTTTTTTAAACAGTATACCTTATTATAATTACCTGCACAGGTGGCAACAGATTAATTACCTCCTATATTTACCTCTACAGGTGAGGTTAGTGACAAACGGTTTACCATCTCCTACGTGGTTATCAACCCCAGCTATGATCTCAAGTTGGAATTAGGGGACATTGTGTGAGTACTTGCTAGGCTTTTTAACAGTCTTATCATGTCAGTACTTGCTAGGCTTTTTAACAGTCTTGTCATGTCAGTACTTGCTAGGCTTTTAACAGTCTTACCATGTCAGTACTTGCTATGGTTTTAACAGTCTTATCATGTGAGTACTTGTTAGGGTTTTAACAGTCTTGTCATGTGAGTACTTGTTAGGGTTTTAACAATCTTATTGTTTAAGATCAATCATCGGGGTATTTACAAGATAGGGTTTTTGATTGACTGATTGATTTATTGATTAATGCAATGACTGTTGATTGGGTGATTGATTGATTGATTGATTGATTGATGCAATGACTGTTGATTGGGTGATTGATTAGGTTCAAAGAGTATCTTCAATACTCTGTAAAATTGTACATTTAAGTGAGTAATCGTTAGGGTTTCAATAAACTTATTGTCTATAATAAATCTTCATGGTATGTACAAAGTGGTGTTTTTGTTTATTGGCTGACTGGTCGATTGATTGATTGACTGGTTCATTGACTGATTGATTTCTTGATTGATGTTGGTTTGGTGGTTGACTGATTAGGTTCAAAGGTTATCTTCAGTACACTGTGAAATTATACATTGTGTGAGTAATTGTTAGGGTGTCAACAAACCTATTGTTTAACATCGAGGAGCGGCTGGCCGAGTGCCTAGAATGTCGGATGCTCCTGCGGGAGACTCTATCCTCTATAAAGTGTGGATTTTTTTCTGTCGGGGGCACAAAGAAAACTCTAACCTGCACAGTTCGCGGCGACTGCACTAGCCAGGCGGCCTTAATTCCTCAAGCTCAAGACCTCCTCCCCCCTCCCCTTTACAATACACCGCGAGGTATATATATATTTTTTTTTGCATATCCCTTACAGGACGTTGCAGTCAACATCAGCATTTTTCAGCTGCTGTTGATGTACGAGGCAAGATTACGCTCAGTAGTTTGCCATTGCTTTCTGAACGACCGTCTCACATACCCATAAGTTACCATCGCGGCGAGACGATCTCCTTTGACCGATTCTCGCACAGGTTAGTTCCACGGCGAGAATATAAGGGATTACGGAGAAAATACGTTAACCCCTACGCCATATAGGACGCATACAGTAACCAATAGATAGGCATAGTAAATGGGCTAGGATATAGGCAGTCATGACAGTTGTATTGTTTAACAATCAGTCTGAGGGTGAGGCAAACAATGCTGTCTAATTGATTGATTGATTGATTGATTGATTGATGATTGATTTATTATGATCGATCGATTGGTTGATTGATGATTAAAAGCACTACTTCAATACCTTTTAAATTATAGACTGTATAATGCACGTACGGTTTTGTCAAAGTTTCATTTCACATTATTCTTGGGGATAAGTATAGCTAAGAGGCAGACTAAATAGTTGACTGGTGGTTGACTGGGCTGAATAGATATGCAAACGCTGCATACTGTCAAAAGAAGAACATATTCGGCATGTAAAATTTGCATATTACATAGAAGCAGTTTAACATACGGCTGTAAATCCTGGACAAATAGTCAATGCGAAAGAGTCCCTAGATTCCTTGTTGATATGGTTTTATAGAAGAATCCTGAAAATTCATTGGACAGCTAAAATGATAAATCTGGACATTTAGAGGGAGGCTAAGTCACATAGGCAACTTATTACAAACATCAGAAAGAAGCAGTCATCATTTTGTGAGGGCCACATTATAAGATGACAAAAACTGGAACATGTTGTGACAACCGGAAAGATTTGTGGAAAGAGATAGAGGAAGACAGCGAGACAAAAATGCATGAGTCTTGTGCCATGGCACGGAAGGGAGTCAACACACGAAATGATCCATGCCGTCAGAGATCGCAATGGGTGAAGAAGCGTGATAGCCCACGCCAGCCGGCAAGGCACTTGATGATGAAGTGACAGAAGGCTAGTTAAATCCTTTTTTTTTTACCTTCCTGACAAAAGAATGGTTATCTCCTGTATTTACCTCACAGGTAACAAAAGGTGAATTATACTGTTCAAACAAAGATATTCGCTGATTGGACATCAGTCAACTTATCGACTGTGTCCATCTGGTCATTAACTTCTCGTAGCTTATCTGAATTGTACTCACCTCATGATTCGTGAGGTCATGACAGAGGTCAAGGTCAAAACATTTTTGATAATAACTCATGACAGGTTCACGATAATCCATGGAAACTTACTGAACACAAAACTCTCTTACCATATTATTGAATGCCTATAAAATATTGACGCTCCTCAAATAAATTCAGTTGAAACTTCAATGCGCAAGTATGGCTCATCTCACTACAGAACATCGACTCATCATCATCGGACAATTACAGGCTGGACCATCACAAAGTGTAGTAGCCAGAGACGTTGATGTGGTTAGAAGCATCATTATTTGCCTTAGGAGGCGATTTCAAGAAACTGGCACAGTGGCAGACCGGCCGCGCAGTGGAAGACCCGGAATCACAACTGCCGCCGAAGACCGCTTCTACGGCTGCATCACCTTAGGAATCGATTTACATCTGCGTCCTCCACAGTCCAGTCAATGCCAGGAGCTCGTTGAATTTTAAATTAAACGTTCAGGAACCGGCTGCACGACGCTGGTCTTTGGACTAGAAGACCCTACAGAGGTCAAGTTCTTACAGACCCGCAACGCCAGAACCGACTACAGTGAGCGAATCAGCATCGTCAATAAAATGTTGGTACAAGTTTCCAATTGGAACTGCAATAATGTTGCGTTTCGTTGTTTTGTTTTTTTTTTTTTGGGGGGGGGGGGGGGGGGGGGGGGGGAACAGTATACCTTATTATAATTACCTGCGCAGGTGGCAACAGATTAATTACCTCCTATATTTACCTCTACAGGTGAGGTTAGTGACAAACGGTTTACCATCTCCTACGTGGTTATCAACCCCAGCTATGATCTCAAGTTGGAATTAGGGGACATTGTGTGAGTACTTGTTAGGCTTTTAACAGTCTTATCATGTCAGTACTTGCTAAGCTTTTTAACAGTCTTATCATGTCAGTACTTGCTAGGCTTTTAACAGTCTTATCATGTCAGTACTTGCTATGGTTTTAACAGTCTTATCATGTGAGTACTTGTTAGGGTTTTAACAGTCTTGTCATGTGAGTACTTGTTAGGGTTTTAACAGTCTTGTCATGTGAGTACTTGTTACGGTTTTAAAAGTCTTGTCATGTGAGTACTTGTTAGGGTTTTAACAATCTTATTGTTTAACATTAATCATCGGGGTATTTACAAGATAGGGTTTTTGATTGACTGATTGATTTATTGATTAATGCAATGACTGTTGATTGGGTGATTGATTGATTGATTGATGCAATGACTGTTGATTGGGTGATTGATTAGGTTCAAAGACTATCTTCAATACTCTGTAAAATTGTACATTTAAGTGAGTAATCGTTAGGGTTTCAATAAACTTATTGTCTATAATAAATCTTCATGGTATGTACAAAGTGGTGTTTTTGTTTATTGGCTGACTGGTCGATTGATTGATTGACTGGTTCATTGACTGATTGATTTCTTGATTGATGTTGGTTTGGTGGTTGACTGATTAGGTTCAAAGGCTATCTTCAGTACACTGTGAAATTATACATTGTGTGAGTAATTGTTAGGGTGTCAACAAACATATAGTTTAACATCGAGGAGCGGCTGGCTGAGTGCCTAGAATGCCGGATTCTCCTTCAGGAGACTCGGGTTCTAATCCTCTGTAAAGTGTGGATTTTTTTCTCTCGGGGGCAAAAAGAAAACTCTAACCTGCACAGTTCGCGGCGACTACACTAGCCAGGCGCCTTAATTCCTCAGGCTCAAGACCACCCCCACACGCCCTCCCCACCCCCACCCCCACCCCCCACTTTACAATACACCGCAAGGTATTTTTTTTCGCATATCCCTTACAGGACATTGCAGTCAACATCAGCATTTTCAGCTGCTGTTGATGTACTAGGCAAGATTACGCTCAGTAGTTTGCCATTGCTTTCTGAGCCACCGGCTCACATACCCCATAAGTTACCATCGCGGCGAGACCGATTCTCCTTTTGACCGATTCTCGCACAGGTTACGTTACTCACGAGAATATAAGGGATTACGGAGAAATACGTTAACCCCTAGGCCATGGAGACCGGCAAGGTATATAGGCATAGTAAATGGGCATAGGATATAGGCAGTCAATGACAGTTTGTATTGTTTAACATCAGTCTTGAGGGTGAGCAAAAATGCTGTCTAATTGATTGATTGATTGATTGATTGATTGATTGATTTATTGATCGATCGATTGGTTGATTGATTGATTTAAAAGAGCATCTTCAATACACTTTTAAATTATAGACTGTATAATGCCTGTAAGGTTTTGTCAAAAGTTATCATTTCACATTATTCTTGGGGATAAGTATAAGCTAAGAGGCAGACTAAATAGTTGACTGGTGGATTGACTGGCTAACTTGTTGATTGATTGGCTGATTGATTGATTTGTTGACTGTTTGATTGATTTACTAGTTGGTTGATATATTGACTGGTAGATTGATTGACTATTTGGTTGATGTATTGATTGATTGATTTGACTTGCTGATTGATTGATTTACTGACTGTTTTATTAATTTGCTGGTTGGTTGATTTATTGACTCTTTCATTGATTAACTAGTTGACAGCTAGACTGACTGATTAACTGCTTGATTACGTAACTGATTGACTGTTGATTTCTTAAAAGCAAAGACAGAAAGTGGTGTTTACTTTTTTAGGTACATGATCCAGCCCAGTTCGTTGTCTCCCCTGCCTTCCCCCTTGACTGATGAACGAAAACTTCTGGGTGACCAGGACACAAGGCGAGACCATATTATTGTAAATGAGATGGAATCTTCAGACACGGAAGACAAGAACGAGGAGCAGAGAAGCAACGAAAATTTGATATCAAACACAGCTCAGGAGATGTTAATTCCAGGCGTACCAGAGGTGTGTATTTGTTTCTCTTCTAGAAAAGTATCAAGAATGGCCTCAAAATATTCACTTTCAAGTTTACACGGGGTATGTGTTTCATTTCTACAAAAGCATCAAATAAGGCCCAACAATGTTCATTTCAAGTATACCCAAGGTAGTTCTTTGTTTCTTTTCTGCTTTTCTTCTTCTTCTCTTCCTCCATTTACCTCAGTGAATTGTTGGGAGGAGATGTAAAGATCTTTTATGTACTCTTTCTAATGCTCTTTGTAAGTTGGTATTCATTTCTCTAAGTATGTTTTTTGATACCATCACTCCATCTTTAACGTGGTCTTCTCCCTGCTCTGTATGTATTATATTTCTTCAATGTGGCTTATTTTGGCAGGTGGTACCAGGGCATTCTTATGAGGTGGCCAAACCACTTAATCTGTTGTTCTTTAATGAAGTGCATGACTGGTTTCAGAAATATAGAAGAAATTGAAGGAATCAAAATTGGGGGACGATACATCAATAACATTAGATATGCAGATGATAGAATCTTGATTGCAGACAATGAACAGAACCTGAAACATTTGCACACAGTGAAAAAATGGCCACGAAATTGGTCATGTGGCATGGTCGAGACAGAAACATGGAGCTGATCCACAACTCTGGTGATCGAGTGAGATGGCAAAACATGTCCGCCCACGCTTATTGGCATGGCACATGATGGATGGATGGATAAATGACTATTTTCTGAACCAGTCTTCTTCTAATTTCCTCATTTCTAATTCTACCTCTCACAGTTTCTCCCACAACTCCTCTAAGGCATCTCTGCTATTAGGACTTTGTGCTCAAAATGTAGGGAGCATACGAGTAGCTTCAGAGTATGAGGCAGACGACTTTACCATGTCATCAAAGCGACCCCCTGTTGTTACAACCATGATATAATTATTCTTTATCAATTTTACTATTTGATGTAATAATCAATTTATCAGTTTGTTGCTATATGGTATAATACGTGGATCAGTTTGTTACTACATGAGATAATTATTAATTTATGAATTTCTTAACAGATTCATTGCCAAACAAAAATTAGGTTTGGACCAAATAAAAATGTATGGCGGAAAATGGGAAGTTAATGTGGTAGCAGAAATGTATTATATATCAGATTAAAGGGGGTTGCAAATTGAAAACTACTGTATTGATATTTTAACTATAGCTTTATTTATAAACCGGTCTTTATTGCTAAGGGCTTGCGAACGCGGTTTGTGAGCCCGTATACCCAGGTTTGAAACACAGCGGTGCTGGTTTTTTCGAAAAAGGTATAGGAGCTGGTCGTTCAGAAAGCAATGGCAAACTACTGAACGTAAAATTTGCCCAGGAATCACGAACAGTGAAAATGCTGGGGTTGACTGATACGTCCTGTGAAGGACATGCAACTTATTTTTTTAATTATTTATAAGCCCAGGGCAATTACATGAAGTTTGAATAAGACGATGTATCACCCCATGGCATTTAATCAGCTAATGTCATTTTTCCGCAGGTCCCTTTGATTTATTATGAGCAAGTGGAATCATCTGCAGATCAACTGATGGGCTTGCCTCAAAACCTAGAATTTCATTCCCAGCCATGTGTGGAAAAGAACTATCAAGATGTTTCCTCATCTCCTGTTTTGAGCCACAGCCTTTTAGACAATTTTGAATGTGAGAAACTAATTCATTCAGTTGACAGCCTGGAAGACTGGAGTCTGTCATCACAGACCTGCGTAGAAAAGAATGGGACAGCAGTATAAGGGTTTTTATTATGCTCACGTTATGCTTTTTTTAACAAAACTCTTCCTTGTTGGCTTCTAAGCACTGACATTCCTGACGCCAAGCATATTCCAGCTTCCCGCCACCGATCTCACAGTTATTGCTTGTATGTATATATGTTTTTGATCAAATGAATATTGACCATACAGATATGCATTCCCTGTGAGCGTGTAGTTTGGAATCTGTTGACAAAGAAATGTCTAACGGCCGGGAGAAGGGTTACCAGCTTTGGCCTGATGTCAGCCGGTCTGTACGTGCTGTGCAACATCTTGACTTGGTTACATCCTAATATGTCACTCTGCAGATGTGCAATTAAATGTCTGGTCTTGCACACACACCCACCCGTCTTATTTCCGAACTTGGCGAGGGGAAGAGTCCTGTAGCACAGTTCCAGGGAGATGGTAGTTTGGTCTGGGTCAGAATGAAAGTCTCTACACCAGCCGCACGAAGATAGATGGAAGTACTGTGTCAGGGTTCAAACAACATAAACACCAGCCTCATGCAGACAGATGGAAGCACTGTGTCAGAAACACCAGCCTCATGTAGATAGATGGAAACTGTGTCGGGGTTCAAACAACATCAACACCAGCCTCGTGCAGATAGATGTAAGCACTGTGTCAGGGTTCAAACAACATCAACACCAGCCTCATGCAGATAGATGGAAGCACTGTGTCAGGGTTCAAACAACATAAACACCAGCCTCATGCAGATAGATGGAAGCACTGTGTCGGGGTTCAAACAACATCAACACCAGCCTCGTGCAGATAGATGGAAGCCCCGTGTCGGGGTTCAAACAACATATACACCAGCCGCACGCAGATAGATGGAAGCACTGTGTCAGGGTTCAAACAACATATACACCAGCCGCACGCAGATAGATGGAAGCACTGTGTCGGGGTTCAAACAACATATACACCAGCCGCACGCAGATAGATGGAAGCACTGTGTCAGGGTTCAAACAACATAAACACTAGCCGCACGCAGATAGATGGAAGCACTGTGTCAGGGTTCAAACAACATATACACCAGCCGCACGCAGATAGATGGAAGCACTGTGTCAGGGTTCAAACAACATATACACCAGCCGCACGCAGATAGATGGAAGCACTGTGTCAGGGTTCAAACAACATATACACCAGCCGCACGCAGATAGATGGAAGCTCTGTGTCAGGGTTCAAACAACATATACACCAGCCGCACGCAGATAGATGGAAGCACTGTGTCGGGGTTCAAACAACATAAACACCAGCCTCATGCAGATAGATGGAAGCACTGTGTCAGGGTTCAAACAACATAAACACCAGCCGCACGCAGATAGATGGAAGCACCGTGTCGGGGTTCAAACAACATAAACACCAGCCTCATGCAGATAGATGGAAGCACTGTGTCAGGGCTAACAACACTCGGACACCAGTACACCAGCCTTTAGAGTTAAGGCTTAGTCTTCCTTATGATTCGCCAAATTGCAAATGTGCTTACCTGGCAACATCCAGATAACTACTATTGGCATCTTGCCGTCTTGACAGACGATAGTTTGTTGCATTGTGCTTCAAAAAAGGCATAATAACCGTAGCATACAGGCTATGTTGAATTGTAGAGACTATGTGTTACAGATGCAGCATGATCCCTCTCTCGGCCTGCTAGTTTACTCCAAAGAAAATGTAACACCAATACATCTGGAACAAGACAAGCTGCAGAAGCTGCCAAATCAACAATGCAATGCTCTAACTGTCCGCCTATCGGAGTTTAGATCCTAGACCAGTTGCCGACCAAGACTTAGGGCCTGGTCTGCCATGCCATGGCATTTAATCTTTAGGTTACATTTCCTCACTCCAGGGTAAGGCTTGAACCCTCTCAATTGTGCCCTTCCGTCTGAAGATATTGGCACAATATTGGGTGTCGGGTTTGATGAGCGCCTCCCGACAATCGGTGCTGACAGAAAGCAGAAGACATCCTGAAATAAAAACCTCCATACCACACCAACAAAATCTGCACGAGCCAATAAAATTCATGGAAAATTGTTTTATCTTAAAATACATTCAGTACCATGCAACTTACATTTCATAGTTACTTCTCATACGGTGGGTTTTTTCTAAGCTTCTTCTGTCCCATCGAGTCACCTCATTAATCCACTCTATCACAACAAATTAAATTTCTCCTAAAATAATATCCTGCTATATGTCTGTCAAAAAGAGAATAGGAATGGCCAAAAATGTTTTCAACGGCATGAAATCAGTAATAACATCTAGAGAGATTAACAACGCATTAAAAATGAGAATTGTCAAAAGCTACGTATATTCAACGCTACAGTATGGCGCGGAAGCCTGGGCTTTGAATAAGGAACTAGAAAGTCGCATAGAAGCCCTGGAGATGTGGATATACAGACGAAGATGTCGTATTTCATGGAAACAAAAACAATCAAATGTAGAGGTTCTAGAAAAACTGGGAATTAAGAGAGAGTTGATGAAAGAAATAAAGAAGAGGCAAGTGAAATATTTTGGCCACATTAAAAGACATGATACTCTTATGAAAACCATACTGGAGGGCAAGGTTGGAGGTAAGCGAGCAAGAGGTAGACAACGATACAAGTGGGAAGAACATCAGTCTGACAGAATGTACAGTCAGGGCGAGAGACAATGTTGGAGATCCATTACAGACAACCTTCATTGTGGAGATGGCACCTGATTGCCCGTGTGTTGCCGGGGCCCATAAGGGAAGCAAAGAATAGCAACACTGTAGCCTACCAGGCATGTCGTAAGAGGCGACTAAGGAGGCTTGATGGTTCCGTCGCCCTGCTACTGAGTGAGTGCGTGGCGCGACACTGTGAGCTGTGAGTTTCGTGTGAAATACTTCTGAATCTGCCCTAGGTTTTTTGGAACGTGACTGCATGTTGGGAGCGATGGCAGCTGGCTATGTCCCAGAGTTGACCGGTTTTTGCCTTATGCAGAAATGCGTGGCTGCTGGGCTTCTGGTTGACTGCCACTGCCATCGACGATGAACTATATTTTTTTTTTTGGTACTGTGTGGGTGAACATCTAGGAAACATCCAGACTGCCGATTCCATCAGAGATGAACTGGATGTTTCTTGGGGGACTATTGTGTTGACATTCTGGCGGCGGCATTATGCACAGTGTATCATCTGTGCGGGATGTTGTTTGTCGAGACTCCTGTCTTTTCCACTTTTCACATTGGGCAGTGGGAGGCGTTTTGTGTGATATTAACTGGCACAGGAACGGAGCAAAATGGGGACGACCCGTTGCTGTGAGGTTTGAACCGTGACTAACTGACTAACTAACTAACTGACTAACTGATTGATATAGTCTGTGATGTGATGTGTTCTTAAATGCACAGAGGAAGGGTTAGCCAGTCATTACCTCACTTACCACGTGATGAACACTGACACAAAAACCCTCGTCATATCGTGCTCAGAAGATTTTCAGCGCAGATGCCCTGTCAACTTCGTTATAAGGACCCGCTACTCTATCACAATGTTACATTATATCCCTTGATTGCATCCAATCACTACAATAACCCATTTTGTCACAATTGTTACTTTAACTCCACTGGTCCTATTCAATCACTAAATTAACCCACTCAATTGCAATTGTTACTAATCCGCCGCCTCCTCCCTCGCCGTCCTTCCCATCCGGTCGCTACATTAACTAATTTCTTAACAAGTTTTATAATCTTCCTTCTGTTCCGTTCCGCGGAATTTTTTTTTTTCCCAGCTCCTTCAGAGCCAAATATTTATTACATTTGCTTACTTAATATATTGTGTATGTAAAGCCGTGGTAAACCACTACATGTGGCAGACTCAGTCACATGATTATTAATCTGAGCCAGGATGGACCCTAATATAACTTCTCTTTGAGGTTGAATGAGGTAGGGGTAATGATACAATTGAAATTTTAAAAATCGAACATGCAGCTGTGATGATAAAAGTTAATTATCGTCACTACTTAAATCATTTTTCTCACCATCTGTTGAGAGTGATGTGTAGCCATCACTTCGGCTAAAAACAAAGTGCAACAGACCTGCTAGGAGTTTCCGCATTTAAATAAAAAGATGTTAATCAAAACAAATATTCAGAATCATGTCACCAGCATGCACCCTGCCAACTGGCGCAGCTTCCTGCATTGGTGTTCCGGTTCACTTCTGTTGTTCTACGGCTCTGTGCCAAAGGTGTTATATGCAATTTGTAATCTCGCAAACCGCGTTCGATACACAGCTGCATGTGATTTGGAAGCAGACTGCCTTGCGTTGGTTTCGATACAATGGTATGAGGGCCGGTCGTTCAGTAAGTAATGGCAAACTACTAATCGTAAATTTGGCAAGAAATCACAAACAGCCAAACATGGTGGGGTTGACTGCGACGTCCTGTAAACGATATGCAGCTAACTTAAGCTACTGTTCATATTCCTTTATGCCACTGCCCCAGTCCATCCAGGATTATATTTATGTCTGCCCCTGTCTCTTTGACCACTGATTTTTCAGTCACAGCGATGTTTTTCAATGCCTTTTCCTATTACATTATCAAAGAACACTGTCACCTTCTTATATTTGTATGTAAAGTTCTACTTCCATTAGCCTATTTCATTGCTAGTTACTCTAAATTTCGAGTTTAAAATCTACCCAAAGTATTTTAGGATCCTCGCCGGTGCTACAGAGTTCGTGCACTGAGTTGAGCTTCTCCAGACTCAGGCTTGAGTTAGGAGGAGAACGGAGCACTTATGGGTTACACCCGTGTGCCATGATGTTGATCCATCGACTAAACTAAACTAAACTATTGTTAGTTACTCTGACTTCGAAATCAGATGTCAAAAAGCAAGTGTGCTTATATATCAACTATCACCCATGCTGAAACATCCAAATATACCCATGTCAGCAAAACAACAGATAATAAATAGCATTTTCACATCAACTCTATGCTACTAATGTCAAAATTGGACATTATCCATGTCACACTTACGCAAAATCAACACCTGTGAGATGAGATGCTTGAGGAGAGCTGCCAACTTAACTATCCGAAACTGGATAAGAAATGATGTTATCAGACAGACAATGGGATCAACAGCCTGTGCCACATATATTGAAAGACAGAAGATCAAATGGTTTGGCCATCTCGTGAGTATGCAACACCATCAACTATCAGCAATGTCCCTACATCAAATAACATCTGCTATGAGAGCAAGAGGACGCCGAGAAGAAAATGGATAACGACATCAAAGATATTGTAGTCACACGGAATGATACTATCCAGTGCCACCAATCGGGCTCTGGAGCGCCAGTTATTCCTCCCCACGATGCTTGACGACAAAAGTGAAAGATGACGAGTTAATCTGATAGACCAAGTTACGATCAAACCTCGGTTTTCGTTGCCTTCGGTTTTCGTCGGTTTCGGTTTTCGTTGATTTTTCCACCAAAAATGTGTCTCGCTTTTCGTCGATTGCCTCGTATTTCGTCGGCGTGCCCACATGACCTCGCTGCTAATTTTGCCGGGAAAAGGGGACCCACACGTTCTACTCCTCAGTTTGGTGTTGTTTTTCGTTGTGAGCATCACTTGCTAATAATAAAATACGAGAGCGGCATTAAGATTGCTGAAATCGGCCGCGTGTATGAGAAGTCGCCATCCACGATAAGTTTCATTGTGGCGAAAAAGGAAGCAATAAAGGAGGCTAATGTAGTGAAAGACATGAATATGCTAACGAAACAGCGTTCGCAAACAATTGAAGATGTCGAACAGTTATAATTAATTTGGATAAATCAAAACCAGTCAGATGGCGATTCTGCTTCGGAGGCAATCATGTGTGGGGAAAAAAGCAGACTGTTGTATGCCGATCTCATTAAGAAAGTGCTTAGGACGAGTGCTACTGTACTTAGTGATTTTAAGGCCAACAGAGGATGGTTTGAAAAATTCAAGAGGCGCACCGGCATACATAGTGTTACTAGGCACGGCGAAGGTGCGAGTTCGGACAAGTCTGGGGCCGAAAAGTAGTATTAAACACTATATATATTCTCTATAAATGTGTTTTTGGTATGTATTTTTGGATTTTCTAGAACGAATTAATTGGATTTACATTGATTCATATGGAAATAATTGCTCGGCTTTCGTCGGTTTCGGGTTTGTCCAATTGTTTTCGGACGGATTATCGACGAAAACCAAGGTGTGACTGTATACCGAACATCCATCCCAAAAACTTCTCTGTTGCCTCCAAACGCTTGCAACTATACAGCAGAACAGGAAACAGATCTATATAACAATTGAGTAATTTCTAGCTGACATTCAGTGATAGTTTATATTAAGAATCACGAGTGCGTTAATTTCAAAGATGTTAAATAAACAGCGTAAGTACCCATTGTGTTGACCAGATTTGTTTAGTCCCAAACTAAAGGGTTGGAGAACGCGTTATGTGGTGGTAAAGAATCACAAGTAATAGAGAATCACACACTACATGTTGTTTCGAACTGGAAATATTAAGAATGTTGATTGTGACGTCCTGTTAAGGATAGGCTCACTCCGACTTCCTGTATAGGATACGCAACTACCGTTTTAATTCTTATTATAATATGTGTCTCTATTTGTCTTACAAATCAGCCATTACAGAGCCTCAATGACAGCCTCTATCTCAATGGTGAAAATTTTAATCTTGTATGCTTTACTACATAATTTTTCTTCCATGGGGAAAGAATGCACCACAACGGGTCATAATATACGGTAATAAAGTACAGAGTGTATTTTTA
>JACEFZ010014113.1:0-87500 GCA_014155875.1 Cepaea nemoralis | reverse complement strand
GTGGTCAAACCATCTATGTATTTAATTATCTTGTCTTCCCCTTGTTCTCTTCCCCTCAATCTTGTCAGTTGTCACCAAGTTCTCTAATTTATTTCTTCTCATAACGTGTCCAAAAAATGTTCACTGTCTACGTCTAATTTCTCTAATCAGTTTTCGATTTTCATTTGTTTCTTGTAGGACTTGGTCGTTTGGTTTTTCTGTCTGTCCATGGTATTCTTTGCATTCTCCTCAGAAACCACTGTCTTTTCACGTGGCTGAAATATTTCACTTGCCTCTTTTTTATTTCTTTCATCAACTCTTTCCATTCTCAGTTTTTCTAGATCCATTGTATTTGATTGTTTTTGTTTCCATGACATACGACATATTCTACTGTATATCAACATCTCCAGGGCCTCTATTCGACTTTCTAATTGCTTGTTCATTGTCCAGGCTTCCGAGCAGGGTGTATTTAATGACTGTTGGGTTTTTGAAGATATTGCCTTTCCAAGTTTTGTATTCACCCTCTGTGGAGTTCACGCAACATGAAAGAAAACTTGGAACGGCAATATTTTCAAAAAACCCCACAGACATTAAAAATACACCCTGTGTATAATAGAGTTGATTATACATAGCATTTGACTATTCTAATTTTTAATGCGTTGTTAATCTCTCTAGATGTTAAAAGATCATTTTGGCCATTCCTATTCTCTTTTACAACAATGTCAAACAGTTAAAATGTCTTCTTCTGCTGCTGCGATCAATGTTTGCTAAGCAGCTATTCTGGCATAGGTCCCAACCAGAACAATTCACTTGAGGTGCATAATTACAATAACAATGAACCAAACCTGGAAAATACCTATACATCCTAAAGTAAAATAAGAAACGCTGTCAATTGGTGATTTCTTTATGACCATCTGTAAGCTATCATCATCATCATTAGCATCATCTTGTGTGTGCATTATTGTCTACAAATAGGTCTCTAATTTATTTATTTTACACACATTTATTGTAATGTTATTTGTCTGATTGTTAATCCTATATGTATTTATATATATTCAGTTGTATGTGTTAATATCTTTATGCACTTCTGTCTTTGGCACTGTTACATTTAAGAATTAACATAAAATTCTTTTTTACCTGGACAATAACTTGGTAATTTTTCTTTCTTGAATAAGTGTTAATGTTGTGAGCCAGGCTGTATTGCCGTGCGTTCGTATTTTAGCTGATTCAGTGCCAAACATTTGACTGTGTACAACATCCGAAACGTAGGGAAATCATTAGGAAAATGGGCTTTCCATTGCATGTAGTACAACTCATAAAAATGCTCTATCTAGACCAATAAGCAGCGGTTAGAGTAGATGGCGAGACATCAGATTGGTTTGACATCAAGCAAGGAATCCGTCAAGGCTGTGTGCTGTCCCTCTTTTTGTTTAACTGTATGCTGAAAATATAATGAGAAAAGTCAGAGTTGATATAACCACGGAGCAATATGATGCCCTAAATATTGGTGGTCATGAAATACCAGAGATTCGGTATGCTGATGATACAGTATTGCTATCCACATCACCGAGCTAATAACCTCAACCCAAAAGAATAGTGAAAATCACACCTTATATCTTAATATAGCAAAACCAAAGATAATGCATGCAAATAAAACTAATATGGAGAAAGAAAAATATGTTAATGATGAAAAATTGGAGGTTGTGGAAAATTACGAATGTCTTAGATTATTAATTACCAACAATGGTGACACAATGAAAGAAATTAAAAGACGAATATATATTGCTCTTCAAAAACTAAAACAACTAAGTAAATTGTGGCGTGGGTCAGATAGACCTACAAAGATTAGATTTAAGAGCATGCATCTTTCCCATTGCAACATACGCCTGTGAGATCTGGACACTTACTAAATAAGCTCATCAGCGCATAAATGCCTTTGAATATAAATGGTACAGACATGATCTAAGAATATCTTGGATAAAGAAAAGAACAAATCAATCCATACGACAAGAGCTGAATATTGAAAAAGGTTAGCTACTAAAGACGATAAAACAATGAAAATTGAAATATTTTGGTCACTTGAAACGCCATGAAAGTTTGTAGAGAACAATAATGTATATACCCGGGAAGAGGAAGGAAATAGAGAAGATTGGTGCAGGATGTAGCAGATGATCTCCAGAAAGGTGTATTGGACGCGGAACATCTTGCTTATGACAGAGAAAGACAAACTGCACATCTCGACTAGAAAGCCTTTATCAGCACACAAAAACCAAATATACTGATACAATTATATATGCACTCGCTCGCTTTTGAACTCAAGCGTAGTCCATACACACTATTTAAAGTAGTGATGGGCTGAATTTTTGCGTGTGGGTTAGCTTTCCCTATTAACAGTGTCTCTCGCCACCAGGCGAACCCACTCTGACTTCAGAGGTACTTGTAATTTACGTTCCCAAGTCAAGGACGACAGGTCAACATTTTAGTCCAGCTATTCGGTGTAGGGGTTGAACCGCTAACCTCGGCATCAGCACACCGGATGCTTAAGAACACGCGTTCTTATCCATTCGACCATGCGGACCTGCTTTAAAATATATAAATTTACTAAAGAGTAACACAAATTTTATTGTAAAGATGACAATATAAAATAACGCAAAATGATGCAGATTTACACAATTACGGAAAACAAAGTGTAATTGTAAAGCTGTCTATAAAAAATTAACACAAAGTAAAACAGCTGTACACAATTACGCGGAAAACATAGTGTAATTAATAAGCTGGCCCGTTCCATTCTCAGTTTTTTTGCTTATTCACTCTTATTTCTTCTTCTTTGCGTTCATCCGGAGTGTTTTTTCAGATGTGATTGCGGTGTGTCTAGTTAGGCATCCTTGGGTCGAAACCCTCAGGCCAACACATCCGACTTTTAGCATGCTGTTTTTATCAGGTTAGCATTCCTGGGAGACTCTCACTTTTGTGGTACCGTCCACATCCCAGCTGGTCAAGTTGGAACAGTCGAAGACTTCGGTCATCCCTCAAGGAAAGGCAGGGGCAGACCATGGGCATTCCCACGCTATCCAAGCAGGCTTCCATAACTGCAGAGCCGGCACATATTGCTCTGAGACTGTGCTCACCCGAGTAGTTGCCACGTCCTATTCATGGCTGCTTTAGTTCCTCACTTCCATGTGTTGGACATCTCGCTTACCACTGATCGCTCAAGCACACGCCAGGAACGGTCAGTCTGCGGGCGACATCCACTAGGTAAGCTTTCGCTTTGGACTTCTGACCACGCAATGGATTCGCTAGCCGTGCGTTCCATTTCGTGTTATTGAGACGTTTTTCCACCTTTATCTACACTGTCTATGAGTTAGATACAGACAGTTTTCGTAGCCATTTCCTTCGACTGGGGCACTTTTTCTACCTTTGAGTACTCGCTCACGAGGTAGGCTACATGTGCTGCCGGCTCAGCACCTTACCTCCGTGCAGCAGTGAGCGAGAAATGGCCAGGCCCTCTCATCCGGGGATCCCTCATATCCCCCAGCTGAGAGCCTTCGGACAAGTATCTGAACTGGCATGTAGCGTGCTCAGAATCTCACCTCCATTTTTCGGTAGGTGGGTATCGGCCCGGCTCTCACATCCGAGGATTTATGGCTTAGGGGCGTTCAGCCACAACCCTTGATAGAGAGCCTTAAAGTATGTATCCGGACCAAGAACTTCTGCCTTCGTGCGCCTGATTTAAACTTTTGACTGCCATCCTCAGTCTACCTGCAGAGCAGCAGGTTGTGTCTCGCTTAGTCTGGCTCCTATCCCATAAGCTGTCTGATGTGTAGTTCTCATCCATCGACATAGCACATGGGGTCAATGGGACACGCAAGCTCCCCCACCACGGCAAGGTGGAGACACATCGGGGGAGACTATCTGATTGAAAGTTCTCCTGGTCTTCCCTCTCAGTTTTGAGATTCTTCCAGAACCCCTGCCTATCCCCCGCAATCTCATTGTTTCCACATACTGGTTCGCAATCTTTTATCTCGCCTTCCCCGCCTGGTCCCACAGGCGCACCACCACCACTCCATTGTCCTTTGTTTTACCTAATTATTGCCTGGCATATTGCGCTGCATCTCGTCAGGTACATTCTGCAGATGACACACACATAGAGTAAAATAACTAGATACAACGTTCAAGCTCAAATATACACATGTTCTCACAGTAATATCAGTTGTTTACCATGGTAATTTTAAATTGACTGCAATGTCTTTCTGTTTGCACAAAATTGTACGCCACGTCAAATTGCATTTACCATTTCACATGCAGGTGCGAGTCTACCTACATCGGTAGAACAGAGCGGCAGCTACACAGCAGAATTGTTGAACACATACCAAATTGGGTTGACAAGATATTACACACAGGCGATGGGAATCGTGGGAAGGCTGACACACCACAAATATAAACTTCCGGCGTCGTCCATTACACGTCATGTCTTGGAAACTGGTCATGTAATTGATAGAGACGGCGCTTTTTGCGTGTTGTTTCATACACAAAATAGTCTTTATCTAACATAACAAAACATTGGCACCTTGCCGTCTTGACAGACGATAGTTTGTGCTTTAAAAAGGCGTAATAACTTTTACCTATGGTGGTAGCGAATGTGACTGATAAGGCCAATTCGCGCTGTAAATGTTCGTTCACAGTGGGTACATGTGAACACGTGGTCATTTCCACCATCATGCGAGATCTTACGTCTCACACGCTCGGTGTGTGACTTATCTGCAATAATTTTCTCCTTTGTCTTTATTCCATTTCTGATGTTTGCCCTCCATGCAACACATTCAGAGGCGACTTGCTTCCAATGTGTATTATCAATGCCTGTATCAATCATGTCCCGCTTACACACATCTTTTTATCGTAGTAGAGGCCGACCCTGAGATCTCTTACCCATCTGTAATTCACACACAAAAAAGATGTCCTTTGGTATTCTACCATCATCCATCCTCTTAAGATGTCCTATCCATCTAAGTCTACGAAGACTGAGCATGGAATACACCGTCACACAACCTGATCTTTTCAATACTTCAGTATTTGTGATTTTGTCTTGCCACTTAATACCAAGTATTCTTCGCAGACACCACATACGAAAGCTGTTTAAACGTTTCTCTTGGCGTGAGTAAGTTGTCCAGGTTTCACTGCCATAAAGAAGAGTACTAAGGACACAGGCTTGGTAGACAAGGACTTTTGTTTTGGCATCTACATAGTCTTCGTCTACATAGGCCAATTTTGTGCAAACAGAAAGACGTGGTAGTCAATTTAAAATTACCATGGTAAACAACTGATATTACTGTTGTATCTAGTTATTTTACTCTACGTTGTGTGACTTCTGCAGTATGTACCTGACGAGATGCAGCGAAATATGCCAGGCAATAAATCATACATTCTATGGTTTGTGTCTTCGTTATTCACATTCACTACGGGAAAACATTGTTTTGATTACCTAATTGTGTTCTGTAAAGCTGAATTACTTCGTGTTACTTTATATTGTTTGTCTCTATAAGAAAATCCTCTTCCTACCCTCATGAAACCTGAGACCATAAGAAGCAACAACTATCTGTCGGCTGCTCTTTAGCTCCACTCACCACCTAATAGGGTGGTTTAACGTTACCCTGAATGCAGGGAGAAGGTGGTAGGGGAGGTGTAAACGGGTTCTCCGCATCTGTTATCCCAAGGATATCTGTAAGCTAGCGGAGGGAAGGGGACACCTTATTTATGTTTCAATAGGGAATACCCCTATCCGACCTATTCTACTCCATGTGTGAGGGGGCTGAGTGGTCTCAAGGTATGGTGTCCGCCTCGAGTGCTGAAGGTCCTGGGTTCAAGTCCCGATGACGCCCGGGATTTTTTTAACGTTGACTTCTAGTAACAAAATTTCCCCTGGTCTCTGGATAGTGAGATCGGACGCCAGTGTGTATTATTGCACACGTAAAAAATTCCTTGGCAGCTGCCCGGGACAAATTTCGAGCTAAACATCTACCCAAAGTATTTCAGGATCCTCGCCGGTGCTACGGAGTTCGTGCAATGAGATCAGATTCTCCGGACTCAGGCTTGAGTTAGGAGTAGAACGGAGCACTAATGGGTTACATCCGTGTGCTGTGATGTTGATCCGTCGATTAAACTAAACTAAACCTATCCCACCATCAGCAGCCTACGCCACTCCTAAGACAATCTATGGAAATGTCAACAGGCTCAAGTTGACTGCTGTTTTCGTTGGATATATTTATGTTGATGACTGAAGGTGTACGAAGACGAAGACGAAGAAGAAGAAGAAGAAGAAGAAGAAGAAGAAGAAGAAGAAGAAGAAGAAGAAGAAGAAGAAGAAGAAGAAGAAGAAGAAGAAGAAGAAGAAGAAGAAGAAGAAGAAGAAGAAGAAGAAGGAGGAGGACGAGGACGAGGACGAGGACGAGGAGAGGAAGAGATGGGTAATCCGGGAACGACATAGAAGAGTACATGAGACAGAAGAAAGATGAGAGAGGCGGGCTTGGCATGAGACAGATGAAAGATGGGAAAGGCGGGCCTAGCATGAGACAGAAGAAAGATGGGAGAGGCAAGTCTGGCATGAGACAGTTGAAGGTGTGTACTCCGTGTCGGGGCTTAAAGAAGGGACGACATAGAAACTAAATTGGGCTCTATGCAACAATTGTTTTTAAACAAAGAAGTCACAAACTACAGGTTGCACAATGTACTGCCTGGCATATTGCCTTGAATGTCACGAGATGTATATTGCAGAGTTGTATATCATCACCATCAAGTGTCTTGTCGGCTGGCATGGACGTTCATGTTTCTTCACAAATTGCGATCTCCGACGGCATGGATCAATTAAAGTGTTGACTCTCTTCCGTGCCACGAGGCAGGATCGTCAAGAATTTCTCACGCTGTCTTCCTCTATCTCTCTTTCCTCAAATCTTTCCGGTCGTCGGTTGTCACAACATGTTCCAGTTTATGTCTTATAATTTATAATATGGCCAAAACAAAAAATGACGACTGCTTCTTTTTGATGTTTGTGATAAGTTATCTTCGCGAATTACCATTTAACTTCCTTCAAAATGTCCAGATTGCTCATTTTGGCTGTCCAGGGAATTTTCAGCATCCTTCTATAAAACCACATCTCTAGGGTATTCTAGGGATTTGTTCGCTTGTTTACTCATTGTCCAGGGTTCGTAACCGATACTCCCATCACATATCATTTGAATAACTTCTTCTTCTTTCGTTCGCTTGAAATGTCTATAACTGCAATGTTGTCTCTACCAAAAATTTTTTAGGAAGCACCACAAAAAGCACCAACTGTTTTTATTACAAATGTAACAAGGTAGAACAGTATAATTTATTATTATCTCTTTATATTACAATGAAGTTTATTCCAGATCCGCCAAATCCCAATCAGAACTACTTTCGAGCCAAAAAAGCACCAAATTGCAATACTATTATTTGGGGAAATCACTAAAACAAGCACTGGTGGTATTCATTCAAAATGTTATAAAGTAGCACATTATAATTTATTATTATCACTGAATATTAGAATGAAGTTTATTCCAGATCTGCCAAATCCCAGTCAAACAACTCCTCTTCAGTTTCTGTAGCTATTTCCTGCTGTGTTTGCTCCTGCGATGATGAGGATGAGGAGGATGATTGAAAGAAACATGTATATGCCTCCTGTGATCCAATTTTTCGCAGAATATCCTTAGGTAGTTTATAATCATGACAGCATTTGCCATATCTTTTCATTCCATATCTAATAGTCAAAACAGCTATCAAACTCTTGATGCTCATTCTGTTCCGCAATTTTGATTTTATAACTCCCATCTGACTGAAAATACGCTCCACGTCCGCATTAGAATGAGGTAAAATGAGCACAGTTAAAGCTAAATCTGTAAGATCTTGGAAAGGATTTTCACCGGTGGCATCCCTGTATGAGGCTATTTCTGCCCACAGTCCAAGTGTGTCAGAGGTCTGTGTCCACTGCATATGATGAAGTTTTCTCCACTGGAAATCGATGCGGGTGAGAGTAGCTGCATCTTCTACAAACATTTTAGCAAGATCCAATATACAGGGCTTCATTGGCTGTAGACATTCACTTCCACTAAGACATGACATGGACTGCAACACTCGAACGTTATCGGGTGTACGTAAACGCAGCTGTGTCAATAGCTCTATTAAACACTGGGTGAGAGTAGTCTGGTAGACGATCTCATTATCCCACGGGAGTTCTGTCCGTGCATGATTGAATGTGAGTCTGTAAACACAGGGCAATGACACAGTCACCTGATCCTGTATGATGCCTTCGGGCTCTTCCACACAGCAACAGCCCACAGCACTCGTCAACCGCAAATAGGCACCCCGCCCATAGCAAAGGACTTCTCAGATCACTTCAGGTTGACCACAGTACTCGTCAACCACAACCGGCCACTAGCAGCTAGGCAACCAGCCGACAGCAAAGCGCACTCAGCCACAGCACACAGGAATCAGTCACAGCAAAGGGCAGTCGCCCACTGCTCCCAGTTAACAGCAAAGGGATTCCTGCAAGCAAGAACAGGACAGGTGTACAACTCCATCATACCCTGGCATAATACATACTCCATCAATTCTCAGCACAGATTTCCCTCCCCTCAGTGGTCAGCCCCTCGAGCTCAGACCACTATCGTATGTCTGAACTCCCAGACATATCTCATAGACAGGTTAGGTTACAACATTTAGTAATCCTAACTTAAGTCCGGTCTCCCTGGTTGAGGAGTTAGCAGCTTTCTCCGTAACCCCGAATACTCTCGTGGTTGACGTGAGCGCACGAGAACTTGAAGGGGTTCGAGTCGCGCCAGTGACTTACGAGAGTATGGAGCCGGTCGCTCAGAAAGTCGTGGCGTGCTGATGAGCGTAATCTAGCCTAGGAATCAACATACAGCTGAAAGATGCTGGTGTTGACCGCAATATCCTGAAACAGGATGGAAACGCGGGGGGGGGGGGGGGGGGGAAAAAACAAAATTAAGTCCAGTAGCTTTTCAGCCACGCGTCTCATCCCTGATAAATAGTAGATAGGATGACACATTCCCTACCATCTCATATCTAGTAGATAGTAGATATAGGACAGGGTCCCTTCCTAAGGATGGTAAAGTTCCATACCTCCTATGAAGATCCTTAAGTGTAATGGTCTAGATCATCTTTCTTAATCACAATCTGTCTCATCAGAAAAGTAGATAAGCATATCAGGATACCTCAGGTAAGTATTCTATGCCACCTCCAAGGTTAATGGAAGATGCTCAGACTGCAATGGTAACTAACCTGAAATACTGAATTAAAGACCAGACAAACAACAAAAGAGTTTAGTGTTCTTGTGTTTGTCACTTTCCGCCTCGGATACCTGGTTTTCTGTTGTGTATGGGTGTATGTGTATATAAAGACAATCATCACATGATTACATTCCTTTGGCTGCTTAGGAATTGTGTCAAATCCACCATCCCAAACAATCTGGTTCCGATGACAGTATAGAGACAATAGAAAGATAGGCCCGCCTGACAATTATTCCATTCTCATCAAAGGAAGAATGGAGTCAGACAACACTGATGAAATACCCACGCGTTACATGAGTGGGTGTCTCCCTACCGCTACACTGGCCCAGGCTAAATCCCCAGTAGGTATGAAGATATCTTTCCCCCTTCAGTCTAAGCCCAGTTAAATAACAACAGGCCTATGTGGCGGTAATCACTTCACAGCTTATAGCCTCCTACATATTTGGGTTTCTTCTTCTTTGCGTTCATCCGGAGTGATTTTTTCAGATGTGATTGCGGTGTGTCTGGTTAGGCACCCTCGGGTCGAAACCCTCAGGCCAACACATCCGACTTTTAGCGTGCATTTTTGACCAGGTTAGCAATCCTGGGAGACTCTCACTTTTGTGGTACCGTCCACATCTCAGCTGGTCAAGTTGGGACAGTCGGAGACTACACGGTCATCCCTCAAGTGAAGGCAGGGACAGTCCATAGCATTTTCCGCCATCCTGGGTGGCTTCCATAATTGCAGAGCCGGCACATAACGCTCTGGTGCTGGGTTTACCGAGGGAATCGTCACGTCCTGCTCATGGCTGTTTTAATTCCTCACTTCAATATATTGGTCATTTCGCTCGCCCTGGGCCGTTCCTGCACAAACCAGTCAGCTCTGCGGTTGGTTTCCACTAAGCGAGTTTTCGGACATGTGCTTGTCCCTGTACCCATCAGAGCTGTTCCAGGCACGGCGGACATTCGGAAAACTACCTAGTCAGAGCTGTTCCGAACAAGAGCGGCATTCGGAAACTAGGTAGTCAGAGCTGTTCCTAGCACGAGAGACATTCGGACGAGACATTCACTCGGACGTAATTGCGTAGTGTCAATTTTTGTTTGCCACCCGTAGGACGACACTTCCGACTTCCGGCGGGCATTTTTTAATGAGGTTAACCTTCCTCTGATTTCGAGGCACGTTAGACTGTTGTGATGTCGCCCACATCTCAGCTGGTCAAGATAGAACGACCAACGACATCGCGGTCGGCCCTCAAGGGAAGGCAGGGGCAGACAATGGGCAGTCCCTCGCTATCCAAGGAGGCTTCCATAATTGCAGAGCCGGCACATATTGCTCCGAGACTGGGCTCACCCGAGGAGTTGCCACGTCCTGCTCATGGCTGCTTTAGTTCCTCACTTCCATGTATTGGGCATCTCGCTTGCCACTGGTCGCTCAAGTGAGCTCCAGGGGCGGTCAGACTGCGGGCGACATCCACTCAGTAAGCTTTTGCTTTTGACTTTGGACCACGCAATAGGTTCGCTCGCCGTGCGTTCCATTTCGCGTTATTGAGACGTTTCTCCACTTTTATCTACACTCTCTATGAGTTAGATACAGACAGTTTTCGTAACCATTTCCTTCGACTGGGGCATTTTACTGACTTTTTGTACTCGCTCACGAGGTAGGCTACATGTGCTGCCGGCTCAGCACCTTACCTTCGTGCAGCAGTCAGTGAGAAACGGCCAGGCCATCTCATCCGGGAATCCAACATATCCCTCAGCTGAGAGCCTTCAAACAAGTGTCAGAACTGGGCATGTAGCTTGCTCAGTATCTCGATTCCAATTTTTCGGTAGGTGGATATCGGCCCGACTCTCAGATCCGAGGGTCTGTGGCTTAGAGGCGTTCAGCCTAAACCCTCGACAGAGAGCCTTAGAGTATTGTCCGAAACAAGAACTGCCTTCATGCGCCTGATTTAAACTTTTGACTGCTATCCTCAGTCTCCTGCAGAGCAGCAGGTTGTGTCTCTCTTAGTCTGGTCCCTATCCCATACGCTGTCCGATATGTAGTTTTCACCCATCGGCAAGCACATGGGGTCAACGGGACACTCAAGCTCCCCCACCACGGCAAGGTGGAGACACATCGGGGGAGATATTTGGGTTTGACCTTAACGAGAAACGCATGTGGTTCTCGAGCGTCACACGAGGCTGAATGACAAGTACTTGTTTCCTGAGCCACCTGATGGTGATTGAAACGTACTAATGTCACCTCATCTATTAAGGGAATCAAATTAAAGCGCTGATCAAGAGGAATTCTTCTGTCAGAACAATAATTCCCTCATGTACCCAATTATTGAGATAGGGCGTCGAATGTATTTATAATTCGCTTCAACTAGACTGTTCCACTGAGCTGGCTCGCACAATACATTCCGTCTTGTCTGCTGAACACTGGCCTCCGCTTAATCTAGGTCAAATCACAGGCTCACTACACTGGCTAGCCTGCATGGTCAATACTTAACGTACAGCTGATGTCCCCTGACCCGAGGTCAATTTGTACATTTCGGTCAGAACACAGGCTACTGCGCAACCGCCCGGCCTGGTCAAGAATTAACCCACAACTGAAACACAAACTTTAGTATAAAAGTGTGTTACCATTAAAACTTAGGAACAACTATACAACAGACAGCGACCCAATAGGTTCATCAAGCTTTGGGCTGTAGGTCCACTCTCTGGATCCCCAAAGGTACAACATGATACAGCTGGTTGCCATGCTATTCCTCCCGTATTCCTAACTGATAACTCAAATATCGAAATAGCATGTCAATAATTTTGGCTCGAGACAAACTCGTAAAACAAATGAGCAACGTTCAAAGCTGGAACTGCAAGGTAAGGACGAAGTTAACTGCCATACTAAAGATCGATAAAATGTAATTTAATAACAGTTCACAGTCACGTTTTGATTCTATCAATGATGTCCGTCCTTAGGGGCCTGTTGCCGCCAGGCTGGACCTAAGTTCTATTGACAGGAACATGTTGAGAATCCAAAACAACTAACCTGCTTAAATCATTATTATACCTTCGTTTATCCTCAATTGACCTTCTGTCGCTCTGCCCATTGTTCGCTTTGCTGCTCTGTACAAAACTTGTCTAGATAGGTCCGTTGGTTCTGTAGCGACACGTGTAGCAGTCACTGAATATCTTCTTCTTCTGCTAGTTTAGTCGCAGCCACTGTTTTCTGTGCCAACCTTGTCCATAGCCAACATTTGAATTTTGCACGGCCTCCTTCTTACATTCCCCGTCCGTGTTCTTCTGTTGTGATCCCTAGTTGTCCTCTGACGTATTTCTCGGTTTCCAAGTGTCTCTTAGATTTCCCGTGTATTTTCTGTCGAGATTTCAACCTTTCTTCTATGACGTCATCTAGCCTGCACGCACTATATGAATATGGCACTGGTCAAAGACACGGCCTCTCGTCTCAAGGACAACAATGTCACCACTGTAGATCAATCCCTGATTCCATAAGAGTTGCATAGATTACAGCTGGTGGACACGACCATGAAAGGATAGCTTCAACAGAAACAACTTCCGCTGTAGAACATTCTCCGACTCCCTGTGATGCCAATTGTACAGCTGGCTATAGAAGCGGCCTCCCTTCTTGATGACTTGCTACCGAATGGCCTCTTCGTGCCAGGTCCCGGAAGGACACACTCACGGAAACTGCCGAAGATCTCCGAGCATTACCTCACGACAGTGAAGGCAACTCAGCATTCCCCGAGTTTTATCTGAATGTGCGATTTACAAGAGAAAAGATCTACGCACACTCAAAGAGTTGAGTGATGATTCTCGGGACCCGTGAAGTTCATGACAATCCCGATACATAACATCTCAAGGACCCAGAAGACGGTCCTAACTCTTTTTTTTTACTCGGAAATCCCCCCCCCCCTCCCTCACGCGCCTTAAAATGTGGACTAGCCACCGAGACGGGGTGGGACAGAGTGGGTACTGTGTTGTCCCTCTGAGACCCACTTGCGTTTCGCGACAGGAGTATATACAACATTAAAATCCGCAGCTCCTCATCTGGTACTAGTTAGGTGTGTATGTCATTCCCTTCAGCTGGCAGTGCCACATTTTTGTAAAACAATTGGCACTCAATGGGTGATGTGGTCAATAGCGCACACTTCGCCTTTACTTTCCAGAGCATTTCATGGTGCTTAGTTTCAGCTGAGTCAACCCGGGAGCAATAGTGGGGACTCAATTACATGATCTACGGACTAACCATTAGCTATCGTGCGTGCTCTCGGCGGCCTGTGCACTTGGTAAGGAAAATTTAAGGGGAAACAAATACCTCTTTTTCATGGAAACATAATATTCGTTTTATTGTTTGCAAGGGACATAACTCGCCAACGTTTTTTCTACAGAAGCAATTCGTTGCATTAATTGTTAAATGTTTAATATAATGACACCATTTATTCACAGTTAACACACTAATTTAACATCCTAAAGTTTCAAATACTTTTACTGCTAAAAGTGAATAAAATGTACTTTTTAATGCAATATATACAATGTTTCAACACTGCAAGCTTCATGCACGATTTTAACGACTGTCCCCCCAATGGACGACCTGATTTCTGGTTTCTGTTCACAATGTAAACTTGAAACTCATCAAAACCCTTCGGAGACTCTGGTTTCTCTTCACAACGTATAAATCTTTCGCCTTTAAATATTTTTTCCTCAACCAGTTACTTTCTTATCGGCTAACACCACGTGTACTTTTGGATTAACGATTTTCTCTTTCACGGATTATTTAAAAATATCAGTATTTTAATTTTGTGGATGTGAATTCGATAGTTTATCACCACGTGTAGATCTGGGTTTAAATTTCACCTGTCACGGATTATTCAAATATATCAGTGATTTCAATTTTGTGGAAGTGTTTTCGATTGTTTTCACCACGTGTATCTGTATCTGTGCTTCCGTATTGAAGATTTCCTCTGTCACGGATTATCGAAGATGGAAAACCAAATTGTTAAACGTGTCAAAGTCAACACAAGTGAAGGTTTCGAAGGAGGAGCGTTCCATCAAGCGAACACACTTGTGTTTTCTATATCAGGACCTCATGTAATCCGGTTCAACTACTCGCTGATGGCGAGCGTCTTGAGGGGACCTTGTGGGATCGGTAGGGAAGAGATAAAATCCATCTACCGTTTTGAGGACCATAAAAGATGGTACGCTACGCTGACACCGGAAGCAAAGGCGGCTCATTATGAACGGCTTCACGGGATGAAGCATGAACTGCAGGATCCCAAAGTAACGATCGTAATTGAAAACATAGAGAAGGAAAAGACCAAGGCTATGATTCACTGGATGCCTACAACCGCAAAGATTGAGACAGTGATGCAAATAGCCGCGGATATTTCGGGAGATATAAACGCGGAAGTGCATAAGCTGAAAAACAGCACGGACAAGTGGTTACTTCTGTGCAACCCGAAAGAACCTCTGCCACATTACGTAGACATGGAGTTGGACGGGGTAGAAGACAAGCTACACCGTCTCTTCATCACAGTTCCGGGGCGCCGTACGGTGTGTACAGTCTGTGGGGAAGACTCCCACTGGAGTAATAAATGTCCGGCCAAAATAAAAACCCAGAAGGGACCTAGACTGGCACAAAATGTCACCTCGAACTCCCAGATAGTTCAACATAGTAAGGACAAGGAGGATGAAGACGGTTTCCAGCTGGTCAGTCGGAAAAAGGGGACGCTCAACCAAGAGCCTGTCTGACGGCGAGAGCTCGACACCTCCAGCCTGCCAAACACCTGTTATCACGCTGCCGCCCCTCAACAACCACGACTACCCTACACCGACTGAAGCGCACAGGTCAAACAAAAAGAAATGTGTAAGTAATTATACTGAACAGATAACGACCAGCGCCGTGACCGAAATAGACAGTGATAATGTTAACACACCATCACGACAAAGAAACCTGTCAGATTATTCACCACGCCTCGTTATTGACTTAGAGATTTCAAGCCCGGCGAAGGAATCTACTGACAATCTCCAGAAATGATAACAGGAATACAGACAGTTTTGAAACAAGAAACATAATTATGCTCAACCTTTTCTTATTTTACAACAAAAATGGCAGCGGAAATTAAAATAATGAGTATTAACATTCGAGGTATAAGATCCAAAATTAATCATCTTATACCACTCATACACAAATATAAACCTGATTTTATACTCATTCAGGAAGCTAACGTTAAAACCGATGAACACGCATCATATATCACAACATGCCTAGGTCTAAGACACTCATGTTTTAGTCTTAGTACTCAACATATTGGATTGGGTACAGCAATAATACAGACATCGGACAGGTGGCAGATTATAGAGAAGGACAGGGACTTCCAGGGTAGGATAGCTATAGTACAGGTGAGAAATAACATAAATAAATACACAATTGTCAACATACACGCACCGCCTGACTACAGAAATCAGCCGCTCTTCTATCAAACACTGGAAAATTTATTATCGCGCTCATATCGGGGTCACAACATCATTCTAGGGGGTGATTTTAATTGCGTACTTTCGGCGCACGACCTTATAAATGGAGATGTAAGAATGCAAATTAGAAACACAACGGGGGAGGAGGAACATCAATTAGACACATTGCAAACAATTTTAGATATCCATGGGCTAACAGACGCATACAGACAGATGCATTCCCATGGAACATATACAACACACACAAACAATGAGCATAATAGAGCAGCGCGATTAGATAGAATTTATGCGCCCATAACACATCATATAACACAAGTCAAGCATTTACAGGAGACACTGAACTTCACAGACCATAAGGCTGTAGTTGCAACAATAAACACAGTACAAGCAACACCACATTTTAGAATATCTCCCCACTGGAAACTTAACTGCACACTTTTACAAAATCAGGACTATGTAGATTGCATAACAAAACTGATCCTCATAAACACAAGCGATATACCAGAGCGTAATGCGCGAGAACTCTGGGAAACACTTAAACAAACTATACGAGAGAGAACACAAAACACTAGCAGCAGTAATACACAAGCAAAAACTACAACAAGAAAAAGTATTGGAAAATGCAATTAAGCTCTTACTACAGACAGACAAAAATTCACCACACATCATAGCATTACAGGAAGAATTAGATCTCCACAGACATCATCGATTTCAGGGGGCTTTACTGCGAACAAAGTTACAAACTATAACACAAGAGATACCGAGTAAAAAATACCTATCTTTAGAACAAAACATACAGCGCAGCAGACAGATAGGCCAGATAATTGACAGGGAAGGAAATACACAAGTCGAGCCACAACAAATAGTCTTAGCCTTTGAAGATTATTACAAGAACCTTTATACAGAGGAAAACACACAGGCACACGTACAAGAACACTTTATGAAATTCACAAAAGAACTCACAGAGGAACAGAAACTAACACTAGATACTGAATTAACACTAACAGATATAGCACAAGCAGTTCATGGAATGCAGAAGGGCAAATCGCCTGGCCCTGACGGTATTACCGCTGAATTCTATCAGTTTTTCTTTCCTCTTCTAGGTCCCCTTTTACTAGCAGTATTCTCTGAATCTTTCCAAAAACAAGAACTCCCATCCAGTTTCAACACGTCTTACATCACTCTTATTCCGAAGGAGAACACCGACAAGACACTTTTAAAGAGTTACAGACCGATCTCGCTTTTAAATGTAGACTACAAGATTTTAACAAAGGATTTGACGAATAAATTGAAACCAGTAATGTCATCTCTCATTCATGAAGACCAGCAATGTAGTGTGCAACACAGCAATATCCAGCAACACACACACTTCATAAGGGACATCATCAACTACACACATCTGAAAAACTGTCAGTCCTCAATTCTCTCTTTAGATCAAGAAAAAGCATTCGACAGAATATCTCACTCATACCTCCACAAAACCCTCTCACACTGCAACGTGGGAAATTATTTTCGGACATGGGTCAAAATTTTATATATGAAACCGGAAAGTCGGATTCTATTAAACCATACCCTAACCAATTCTTTCAGGTTGACTAGGTCAGTGAGACAGGGATGTCCCTTGTCCCCATTACTGTACGTTGTCGCTCTAGAGCCACTTCTAGAAAAGATACGACAGGACGTCAATGTCAGGGGTACGTTCATACCAGGGAAGGGTGAACAAAAGCTGCGTGCTTATGCGGACGATACTATTTTCTTTCCGACAACTGAAAAATCTGTACGGATCATTTTGGAGACGTTCTCGTTTTTCGGCAAAGGGAGTGGGGCAAAATTAAACGTCCAAAAATCTACTATAACGGGCTTAGGCAAATGGAAAAATAAGGCGGATTTTCCATTTGACTTAACATCAAACAATCTTGTAAAAGTGTACGGAATAGTCTTCCTATGTCAACCAAATCAGACACACAAAGACACTTGGCAAAATCTAGAGAAGAAAATAACAGATATGTTACAGAGGTACAAATACAAAACAACTACCATATTTGGTAGAAGTACCATTGTTAATACATATATAATACCAAAAATAGTATATCTGTGCACATTCCTAGATCCTACACGTCAGACTGTCACAAGCATAAACAAAGAGATTAGACGCTTTGTGTTTGGCAGCACCATCTACAGTATCAAACATACTACACTCATGCAAGACAAAAAAGATGGAGGTATCACCCTCCAAGACATAACAACCAAAATACAAGCACTTAGGATCAAACACGTAGGTGAAATCCTACAACACCCAGAAAAACACCCTTTAGCACACTATTACATTGGAATTAGGCTATCTTACTTAAAACCTATTAGGAATACATCCTCACATTACTTTGGCACTCTCCCAACGTTCTACAAAACATGTATTTCAGCCATTAAAGGACACGAAAAATTACTACACAAGAAAACACATACAATCTACAGGCATTTAGTTAAATTACAAGCAACTCCGGTACATCTCAGAATTAAAAGAGGACATAGATATTTCATAAAAGATTATACCGAAATTTTCTCTAATATTCACAACAAGCAGATTACCCCAAAAGCAAAAGAAATTACATATAGGCTTGTTTACAGCATGACCCCAACAACAGAGAGAACAGCAAAAATAACTAAACAAATACTACAGTGTCAGCTTTGTAGACGGAACGTCCAAGAATCAGAAGAGCACATCTATTACGAATGCAACACAATCATGCCAACAAGAAATCTCCTACAAAACATCCTAAACACTCATACCAAACAAAGAACAGATGTTTACAAAGCAATAATGATAAATTCCATTCCTTACTCCACACAAGACATCCACACAAAGCTACTTGTGCTATTGGCAGAGTACAGAAATCTTATATGGACATTAAGAAACAAAGCACTATACAATTACAGAACAATCATCAAAGAAATTGTCCAACAACTTTATCAACAAAAAGTCGCAAACATTCTAATCTTAGCCCTACAAGCGCAAATCTCGTAAAAGATTTGGCTGAAGACAGCACATATTACAGAAGAAGCAAATAACTTGTTTTAAACAAAGGATACTACAACTATAAATGTGTTTACTGATGGTATTAATAATCTTACAATTATATTATTATTATTAAAAATACTATTATTATTATTATTACTGCTACTATTATTATTAATTTTCCCATTATTATATTTGAATGTGCAACATGAAATATATTGTGGATGGGTGTCTATGAGTGTGTGTGTGTGTGTGTGTGTGTGTGTGTGTGTGTGTGTGTGTGTGTGTGTGTGTGTGTGTGTGTGTGTGTGTGTGTGTGTGTGTGTGTGTGTGTGTGTGTGTGTGTGTGTGCGTATAGCAGCCTTTACACCAAGTCGGTATCTCAAGTATTAAAATGATGTTATATGGTAATGATATGTTTCAAAAGAAAAATATGCACCACCATGTATAAACAAATTGAATGAGCCCTTTAAGTACCCAGTAAACTAAGGTGGCTTTTAGTGGCCAGGTTTTAATTCCTACCCATTGTATATGAAACCCGGACACTATCACAACTTTGGACCAATTATCTCCCTGGAGACAGGCCATGGACTCAAATTACTAGTAGTAAATCCCTGATTCTTGTTCCCCAAACAAAAGGTATCATGGACTAGAGCGTCACCCTGTAATTTGTCATCAGGCAACAACACCAACGACCTTTGCCTCAGTAGCTAAGTGACCCAGAAATTACAAAGAAGCCACATTTTAATGGAAATGATAGTGTAAAGTTTTATTGTCCAAGTGCGGGACATTTAAATGTACTGCGGTCTCCAGAAAACACGAGATTGTGTGTGTGTGTGTGTGTGTGTGTGTGTGTGTGTGTGTGTGTGTGTGTGTGTGTGTGTGTGTGTGTGTGTGTGTGTGTGTGTGTGAAAGAGAGAAAGAGAAAGAGAGGAGAGGGAGGGATAGACAGGTGTTTCATGCATTCCGCTTGCGGAAGTGGAAGTGAAGCATATGCAAGGAATGTGTATCTACATGCACTATGCCACAAATGTCATATTATCATAACTGTATATTTGTATGTATATGTTTTTATTCAAAATGTCACACTTAACACTAACAAACGGCAACGCTCTGTAATATACACAAACAAAAGAAACACACACTACAACTTGTAAATACACATTGCTTTGTATGAAATAAAAGTTGAACCAAAAAAAAAACCTTCGGAGGCAAGCGTTGACCAACATCGAGAATACAATTCAATCTACCGCAGAAGAATATCTCGATGTGTTAACAACGCATAGAAAGAACAGATGGTTCAATCCTAAATGTGAAGAAGCAGTCGTTAGGAAGAAGAATGCCAGACATGTATTGTTAAATGACATCAATAACATCCAAAAGGAAGAGCATTATAGAAATGAATGTAAGAAAAAAAATTGCATATCCCTTACAGGACGTTGCAGTCAACACCAGAATTTTGCAGCTGCTGTTATGTAAATGTAAAGAGGCTACAAAAATAGTCAGACAGCAGAAGCGAGAATATATGAGTAATATAATCAAAGATATGGAAACTAATCACCAGAAAAATGAATCCAGAAAATTTTTTAAAGAACTGAAGTCAATGAAACGAGGGCACCAACAAAACACATATGGTTTAAAAGACAAAAATGGGAATATGATAAATACCAATGAGGAAATGTGCAACACATGGAAAGAATATTTTATTGAATTACTAAATTGTGAAGCTCCAAGTAACATTTTCCCACAGGAAGAGGTTCTAACATGCGAACCACAAATTTAAGAACCTACATTTGAAGAAATCCTATATGTAATCACACGACTTAAAAACAATAAGGCAACTGGGACTGATGGAATTGCTGCTGAATTTATAAAGGCAGGTGGCCATGCATTACATCTAAAGCTATACGAACTAATAATAAAAATCTGGAGGACAGAAGAATTACCCCATGACTGGAAAGAGTCATTATTGATACCTATCTTTAAGAAAGGAGACAAGTTCCAATGTGGAAATTATAGAGGAATATCACTATTGTCCACAAGCTATAAGATACTATCCGCAGTATTACTAAATAGACTAAAACCATATTCAGAAGACATATTAGGTGACTACCAGGCGGGTTTTAGCCAAAACAGATCAACAATAGATCAGATATTTATCTTACGACAAATAGCCGAGAAACATTGGGAATATAAAAGAGATCTCCATAACATTTTTGTGGATTTTAAAAAGGCTTATGATAGTGTCCATAGGAATAGTCTATGGAATGCTATGCAGGAATTTGGAATACCAAGGAAGTTAATCAACATGACCAGACTATGCATGAAAGATACTTATAATATAGTAACATATAATGGCAGGAAATCAGACCCCTTCCAAATAACATCTGGCTTGAAACAGGGTGATGCACTATCGCCGCTACTCTTCAATCTGGCTCTAGAGAAAGTTGTAAGGAAGATAAAGGAGGAATGTGATATTGGAGGAACATCCAAGCTGCTTGGTTATGCAGATGATATAGATATTATAGGGCAAAGTGAACAAAAGACATTGGAAATATTGACTCACTTAAAGGAAAAAGCCCAACAGATGGGGCTGGTTATCAACCACGATAAGGCAGAATATATGGTAATTTCAAGAGACGGAATGGCTAAAAACTCTGGCCACATACAAATAGATAATATGACCATTAAAAGAACGGAAACATACAAATACCTGGGTACAATCTTCAACTGCTCCAACCTCATAAGGGAAGAAATACAAACTAGAATCAACTCTGGAAATAAGATATACTATGCACTACAACATCTACTAAAATCAAAGGCGCTATCTCGTAACACCTAAATCACAATATACAAAATACTGATCAGACCAGTTGTGCTGTATGGCTCTGAAACCTGGAGTACACCGAAAGGAGACGAAGCCTTGTTACAAACCTTTGAGAACAACATTTTAAGACGCATCTTTGGACCCATTAGGGATACACAAAGTGGAGAGTGGAAAAGAAGAAGTAACATTGACATTTATGATCTGTTTAAGTATCCGCTAATCACTGGTATCATGAAGGCTAATAGACTACAATGGTTGGGGCATATGGAAGGAATGGAAGATAATAGGGAAACAAAACTCGCTTACACTCAGGAAATAAATGACCGTAGACCCCGAGGTAGACCAAGGAGACGGTGGAGAGATAATACATGTACAGACCTACAAGCACTTGGAATCAACGACTGGCAAGAGAAGGTCCACCAGAGAGACGAATGGAGACGGATTGTATTTGCAGCAAAGAACCTCAATGGCTCGGAATGCTGAAGAAGAAGAAGAAGAAGAAGAAGAAGAAGAAGAAGAAGAAGAAGAAGAAGAAGAAGAAGAAGAAGAAGAAGAAGAAGAAGAAGAAGAAGAAGAAGAAGAAGAAGAAGAAGAAGAAGAAGAAGAAGAAGAAGAAGACGAAGAAGAAGAAGAAGAAGAAGAAGAAGAAGAAGAAGAAGAAGAAGAAGAAGAAGAAGAAGAAGAAGAAGAAGAAGAAGAAGAAGAAGAAGAAGAAGAAGAAGAAGAAGAAGAAGAAGAAGAAGAAGAAGAAGAAGAAGACGAAGAAGAAAGAAACTACACATGAAAGTGCAGTTGCATCTGAATACGGCGGATTTTCCATTTGACTTAACATCAAACAATCTTGTAAAATTGTACGGAATAGTCTTCCCATGTCAACCAAATCAGACGCACAAAGACACATGGCAAAATCTAGAGAAGAAAATAACAGATATGTTGCAGAGGTACAAATACAAAACAACTACCATAGTTGGTAGAAGTACCATTGTTAATACATATATAATTCCAAAAATACTATATCTGTGCACAGTCCTAGACCCTCCACGTCAAACTGTCACAAACATAAACAAAGAGATCAGACGCTTTGTGTTTGGCAGCACCATCTACAGTATCAAACATACTACACTCATGCAAGATAAAAAAAGATGGAGGTATCGCCCTCCAAGACATAACAACCAAAATGCAAGCACTTAGGATCAAACACGTAGGCGAAATCCTACAATACCCAGAAAAACACCCTTTAGCACACTATTACATTGGAATTAGGCTATTAGAAATACATCCTCACATTACGTTGGCACTCTCCCAACATTTTACAAAACATGTATTTCAGCCATTAAAGGACACGAAAAATTACTACACAAGAAAACATACAATCTACAAGCATTTGGTTAAATTACAAGCAACTCCAGAACACCTCAGAATTAAAAGAGGACACAGATATTTCGTAAAAGATTATACCGAAACTTTGGCTAATATTCACAACAAGCAGATTACCCCAAAAGCAAAGGAAATTACATATAGGCTTGTTTACAGCATGACCCCAACAACAGAGAGATCAGCAAAAATAACTAAACAAATATTACAGTGTCAGCTTTGTAGACGGAACGTCCAAGAATCAGAAGAGCACATCTATTACGAATGCGACACAATCATGCCAACAAGAAATCTCCTACAAAACATCCTAAACACTCATACCAAACAAAGAACAGATGTTTACAAAGCAATCATAATAAATTTCATTCCTTACTCCACACAAGACATCCACACAAAGCTACTTGTTTTATTGGCAGAGTACAGACATCTTATATGGACATTAAGAAACAAAGCACTATACAATTACAGAACAATCAACAAAGAAATTGTTCAACAACTTTATCAACAAAATATCTCGAACATTCTAACCTTAGCCCCACAAGCGCGAATCCCGTAAGAGTTTTGCCTGAAGACAGCACATATTACAGAAGAAGCAAATAACTTGTTTTAAACAAAGGATACCACAACTGTAAATGTGTTTATTGACGGTATTAATAATCTTACAATTATTATTATTATTATTATTATTATTATTATTATTATTATTAATAACACTTTTATTACTATTATTATTATTAATAATACTTTTATTACTATTGCTACCATTATTAATAATTTCCCATTATTATATTTGAATGTGCAACATGAAATATATTGTGGATGTGTGTCTGTGTCTTTGGCAGTAACATATGTATGCGTCTGGGTGTGGATGCAGGTGTGTGTGTGTGTGTGTGTGTGTGTGTGTGTGGTACATGTATTTGCACGCGCATGTGTATGAGTGTGTGATTGTGTGTGTTTGTATGGGTGTGCGCGCGTGTAGCAGCCTTTAAACCAAGGCGATATCTCAAGTATTAGAATGTTATATGGTAATGATATGGTTGAAAAGGAAACAATATGCATCACCATGTATCATCATCATCATCATCATCATCATCATCATCATCTTCTTCTTCCACTTCTGCCGTCAAGCGTCGTGGGGAGGAATAATTTGCGTTCCAGCGCCCGGTGGACGGCACTGGATAGTGTCATTCCGTGTGGTTGTACAATGTCTCTGATGTCGTCAATCCATTTTCTTCTTGGACGTCCTCGTGGTCTCGTCGCAGATGATCTTTGATGTAAGGCCAGTGATGGTAGTTGCTGATGATGCATTCTAACGATATGGCCAAACCACTTGATCTTCTGTCTTTCAATAAATGTGGCACAAGGTGTTGATCCCACAGTCTGTCTGATAGTAGCATTTCTTACTCGGTCTCGGATTGTTAAGTTGGCATCTCTCCTCAGGTATCTCATTTCGCAGGTGTTGATTTTGCGAAGGTGTAATTTGGATAAAGTCCAGGTTTGAGATTGGTAGCATAGGGTTGGTGTGAATATGCTGTTTATTATCTGTCGTTTTGCGGACATGGGTGTGTTTGGATGTTTCAGTAAGGGTGATAGTTGATATGTAAGTGCACTAGCGTTTTGACATCTGATTTCAATTTCTCTGTCCAATCTGCCATCTTCTGTGATCATACTTCCAAGGTATTTGAATTCTTTAACTTGTTTCAGAGGTGTGTTATTTATCTGTATACTTAGTGGGCCTGGCGATCTGCTAACTTGCATTACTTCGATTTTGGCTGTGTTTATACTCATATTGTATCTGCTGCAGGTTGAACTCAGATTAGTAATATGATTTTGTAGTCTGCCCTCATTGCTGTAAAACAGGCACTGATCGTCTGCAAATAGAAGTTCATTTATTCCCTGTGGGTCAGTTGTTTCATCTGGAGTAAAGAGTTCTAAATTTTCTGAATCTGTTCTGTCGAGACTTGCTTCTTTGGAAATTCTGTCCATGTAGATATTGAATAGCAGGGGAGAGAGCACACATCCCTGCCTCACTCCTGTATTGACTGTGAACATATCTGATATACCTTCTTGTGTTCTTACTGCACTTTGGCTCGAGTGGTACATGGCTATGATGTTTTCTAGCAGTTGCCCTTCTATCCCATAGTCTTCAAGGATGGTCCATAATTTGTATCTGTCTACTCTATCGAAAGCCTTTTCCTGATGTTCACTATGTATAAACAAATTAAATGTGCCCTTTAAGTACCCAATAAGCTAAAGTGGCCTGTAGTGGTCAGATGCTAAGTCCTTCCCAGACACTATCACAGCTTTGAACCATTTATCTCCCTGGGAACAGGCCATGGACTCTAATTGCTAGTTTTAAATCCCGGATTCTTGTCCCCCAAACAAAAGGGGTCATGGACATTTACAGGACACTAGAGTGTCATCCTCCGGGGCATGCCGGTGTGCTGGGAAATGAACAGGTGGACAGATTGGCTGGCTCTGCAGAACTTGGTGGAGTATTGATACATGACGAGGCAGACGTGGTTACGGCCTTGTGGGAGCATGTGCACACCTCGGAGGAGCAAATGGATTACCATGTTCTGGCAAGAATGAGACAACGAGGAGTGACGAAGGGATCTGGCCGACGCTCAACGCTCAGAGGAAAGGCGAGCCGGACTTATAATCAGGTTGCTACTGGTACTATTAGTGTTGGAACTCTTCGCTGGCTGCTGAGGATGGGGACGGAGCACTTATGGGAATGCCCCGAATGCTGTGATGTCGATTCCTCAATCAATCAATCAATCATTAGAGTGTCATCCTGTAATTTGACATCAGGCTAACAACACCAACAATGTGAACCTTCACCTCGGTAGCTCAGTGACCCAGAAATTACAAAGAAGCCACATTATAAATGGAATGATAATTTAAAGTTTATTGCCCAAGCTTACGGCATTCAATGTACTGCTGTCTCCAAAAAGTATGAGATACATCAAGATAAAATGAGAGAGAGAGAGAGAGAGAGAGAGAGAGAGAGAGAGAGAGAGAGAGAGAGGAGAGAGAGAGAGAGAGAGAGAGAGAGAGGGGAGAGAGAGAGAGAGAGAGGAGAGGGAGAGATGGACAGGGGTTACATACATTCCGCTTGTGGAAGTAGAAATGAAGCATATGCAAGGCATGTGTGTTTACATGCACTATGCCATAAATGTCATATTAGCATAACTGTATATATGTATGTATTTGTTTTATTCACACATGTGACATCTAACACTAACAAACAGTAATGCTCTGTAATATACAGAAACAAAAGAAACACACATTACACCTTGTAAATATACATTGCTTTGTATGAAATAAACGTGTTTTTTTTTTTTAAAGCAATTCATCCTGAATGGGGAAGTTAAAAAAAAAAGTAAAATAAATGAAGGTGCAGTTACATCTGACTTCCGGCGAGACGACACATGCGCAGAATCTTTACCTCGCAACGAATATATCCATCATGTGCCATGCCGATAAGCGTGGGCGGTCGTGTTGTGCCATCACCAGAGTCGTGGATCAGCTCCGTGTTTCTGTCTCGACCATGCCACGTGGCCAAACCATCCAGGTATTTACCCCTTGGTCTCTTCCCTTCGATCTTGCCAGTTGTCACCAAGTTCTCCAATTCCTTTCTTCTCATAGTTAGTGTCATTGTCAGAGTCCGGAAAGGAGACAGAGATGCAGTGACATCGTTACGCCCGCCAGGCGACTTAGCTCCCAGAAGGGACGCCGTAACTTCGTTACGCCGCCAGGCGAATAGTGGTTTCCGGCCTGCAAGACTGCTGGCTGACAAGCGACCAGTGGTCAAGCCAGGACGACGCTAAACGCACGCATGCCTCGTGACGTCACCTGAGGTGAGAGGCGAGTTGCGAGTTAGCGGCAGACAGCTTGGGGACTTCGACTCGGACAGACGTGTGAAGAGAGAAAGGCGTTGTGTGGTATCTGTGCTGAAAGTCGAGTGTCTGGACATCTTGAGAGTGAGACGTTGTGAGCTGTATTGTGTAAGTGTATATTGAAACATCCAGTATATATCTTGTTGTGAACATCGTTCCGTATTTAATATGTGAATAAATCCATCGAACGGTGTGTCGTTGAGTCTTACGTTAAATCACGTTGTATTTGTACTGTCTCACACTGTTAGGTGAGCGAGCCAAGTTTAAGACCCTGACATGTGTGGACGTGGTGGCATTCGTCCGGCTTTGATATGAACGTGTTTTAGTGATTAACGATTTAAAACTAGAGTTTGTAAACGTGAAATTTTTGTCAAACTTTATAGTACATGTAAATGTGATCGTGGAAGGCTCATTTTCATTATTAACTACATTGTTTAAACATGTGTAAGACTATTTGTAAACGTACAATGCATACATATTGTTTGATTGTGTAACCGTGTCAAACATTTGTGATTTGTGAAACTTGTCACCGTTTTGACCTTGTCGACATTGTGATCTTGTCGCCATTTTGACCTTGTCGCCATCTTGTAAACTTGATGTCTATGTCCTTACTGAATGTTATCTTGATGTAAGTGATGTATCATCAATGTTGTAAGGTGTTAACATAAGTGTAGATTGTCTTTGTGAAGTGAGTTGTCGGAAGCGAAAAGTGTTTGGAAAGAAAGTAACTTGTTTTGAAAAAAAAAAATTGTTGACAGACAAACTTACGACATACAATTACACTCAACGCCATACAAACCTAATCAATACTTAGTGACAAGCAGGCACACACCAACGAATAGACATTAATTTATTTCTCTCCAAAAACAAAGCAGGTTTTTCCGTACCATCCGAAACCTTGCCGTAGAGGTCATTCGTGGTTTTGAAGTAACGATCCTACAGTTCCTAGCCCGATTTCCAACCATTCTTCACCGCATCCAGGGCACTTGAGTATATTTTTTCTTTTCACATACTTTACCTATGCAATTTTAGGCACGCATCGTCAATAGAAATCAATTGTAAATTGTTCTTTACTAACCACTTATAACATATTTTGTGTGGCTGGTATTTCATTGACATTGTCCATCATGTCTTCATTATTTGATTTCATTGATATGGGGATAAAATTACAGTTACATGGTGATGAATTAACACAGTGGAGTGAGCAGAAATACTCTGAATACCTACTAGTACAGGAGAAAGCTAATGAACGCGATGAAAGAGCAGCTGAAAGAGCATTAAAGCAGGCAGAAATGGCTGCCAAACAAGTAGAGGCAGACACAGCCTTAAAGCAAGCCGAATTAGAACTGGCTGCAAAGACAAAGCAAGCTGAGATAGATAGTGAGCTGAAGAAGGCAGAAATAGCAGCTCAGAGTAAGAGAGAAGAACTGGAGTTACAGTTGAAGATGAAACAACTTGACACTGAGACTGCCATTAACAAAGAGTCTAAGAAATCTGAAAGATTGGAGAAAGAAACCAGTACAAGAAATATCAAGGTATTGTGCGTAACTATACCTCGGGTGACTGCATTGCAGCTTTTACCCAAAATTTTGAAACTTTAATGGAACATTATCAAGTTCCACTGTCTGAATGGAATATTGTGTACATGAGGAGTTTGTCAGGGGAACCTCTTAAAGTAATTGAAACCATCCCCAAAGACCTCAGAAAAGATTACCATTATCTGAAATCTAAGATTATGGCACATTTTATGTTAGATGAGGCAGGTTACAGAGAACAATTCAGTAAGTTGAGCCCAAAACCGACTCAAACGTTCTCTGATTACCTCTGCTTAGTCCGAGATATATTCACCAAATGGACTTCAGCTGCTAAAATTGACAACAACTATCAGAAATTAGAAGATCTAATCATTAGAGACAAAATTGTATCATCGATTCCTTCAGCATTTTCTAAATTTTTGTTAGAGAACGAATGCACTAGTGTGGATGAGATTGAAAGATGTGGTTCGGCATACTACACAGCCAACAAACATTGCTTTGCCACTGAAGCTACTGACATTAACTTTGTAGCAGCGGCTAACTATGACAAACCCTATAGTAGGCAGAAACCTCATAGACCTACTTCTGAGAAGTTATACCATTGCAATTATTGTAAATATTCTCATCATCAGACTGAGATGTGTGAGTAAAAAACACCTGGTTATCATACTTACCTACTAAACATGGTAAACAGACAAGATAAGGAGCGTAAATCCTTCAAAAGTTTGCGTAAATGTTTCCTCTGTAAGGCGTACGGACACCATCGGAAAGATTGTAAGGGCAGGCATATGACCAACAAAGCAAATGCCGCCTTGTTTGATAGTTCGGCGTCTGAAGAAGAAGAGCCAGAGAAACATCCTGTGAACTCAGCACAGGCTTTTGACATATTCAGCGCAAACAAATGCTCTGTTTGTAACACCTTTTTTGAAGATGGTATTTTAACATGCGGTCATGCCATCCCTATTGCCAATGAAGAAGCTAATTTGGTAGTAGATTCAAAAGGCAGAATAAACATCCATCACGGATATGTGAATGGCAAGTCTGCTACTGTCCTTCGTGATACAGGCAGTTCACTCATTGGTCTGAAAAGAACATTCATATTGCCTACAGACTATACAGGCAGGCACGTAACATGCAGAACATTCTCAGGCAATATTGAGAAATACCCATTAGCATGGGCATATATTGAAACACCTTTCCTTACTGGGAAAGTAAAGTGCGCTGTATTAACAAACCCAGTGTGTGATGTAATTATTGGAAATTTACCTGAGGTGAATGATAAACCTCATGACATAACATCTCTATGTATTGATGATAACATAACATCAACATCAAATGTCATCATTGAAAATGTCACACCACCTATTGATTGTATGGTAGCTAATGTAGCACTAAGTTCTCATGACATCATTGATACCATTGTTCCATCATCATCTGATATCATTGAATGTGTGAACGCAGTAACTAGAGCTACTGCTAGAGTGCAAGATGAAAGTAAGCAAACTGAGGCTATAGAATCACTCAGCCCAGTAACACTACCTACAAACACTATGAAGGAAACATTTGTAACAGCACAAAAAGCTGATCCTTCATTGTCAAAATACTTTAATCTGATCGGCCAAAAGCCAAAGGTAACCAAGAATGCAAAATGGCATTTTGCTGTGAAAAATGATATACTCACCAGGTATTATACCAAAGGTGACAACACCACAGAGCAAACTGTTTTGCCAACAAGTTATCGCAAGCAAGCCTTACATCTTGCCCACGATATACCTCTTGCAGGGCACATGGCATACGTTAAGACCAGATCTAGATTATTGACACAGTTTCATTGGCCTAAATTTTGCAATGACATTAAAGCATATTGCAGAAGTTGTGACACTTGCCAGAAACTGATACAAAAAGGTAAACACCCACAGGCAAAGTTACAAGTCACTGACTTAGCCAGTCGACCTTTTGAAAAACTATCGGTTGACATAGTGGGCCCTCTCAATCATACAACAACTAGAGGGAATAAATTTATTCTAACTGTCATTGATCAATGTAGTCGCTGGCCAGAAGCGATTCCGCTAAAGAACATAACTGCCAATGACATAATGGAAGTTTTCTTCCATATTTTTTCTAGGATGGGTTTTCCAGATACTATCCAATCTGATAGGGGCACTCAGTTTATTGCCGCATCTACTCAGGCTTTCACCAAAATGTTGGGAGTGAAGCAATGTTTCAATTCCCCGTACCATCCTCACAGTAGCGGAGTAATTGAAAAATTTAACGGGGATCTAAAGCACATGCTTGCAAAAGTAACGCAAGAGCACCCCAATAACTGGGATCTATATCTACCAGCTATTCTTTTTGCTTATCGCGAGGTACCACATGCTAGTACCGGTTTCTCTCCTTTTGAACTTATCTATGGTGCTAAACCACACGGCCCATTGACCATTTATCACCAAATGTTAACTGACTCTACTCCAGTACTTAAACCCATATCATCATACGTATATGTTACATCATTGCGTGAAAGAATCATCAAATCATGTATTATTGCAAAGAATGCACTAAAACTATCTGGTGCTACTTATAGACAGTATGCTGACAAAGGTAACAGGACAATAACGTTGACACCTGGACAGGACGTTCTTCTTCTACTACCTAGTGACAGACACTTATTGACTGATTCTTGGCAGGGACCTTTCAAAGTGACGAGACAGATTTCACCTGTAGACTACGAAATCCTAATAAAAGACAAACACAAAATATATCACATAAATATGCTAAGACCATACCACAACAGAGACAACGAACAAGACGATACAACAGCGTGTACAGTGATAATAGATCACGAAGACGACGATGCTAGTGACGAGATTCCAACACCTACATTAGACACAACTAGCTGCTTGAAGGATATCAAAATCAATCCAAAGTTAACTCAAGCAGAGACAAACAGTTGCAAACAGCTTATACAGCAGTACAACACCATCTTTTCCAACAACCCAGGACAAACAGAATTAGTAAAGCATCACATCACACTCACATCAAACACACCCATAAGATGCAGACCATACACCATCCCATTACACTACAAAGAACATTTGCACCAAGAAATAATCAACTTAGAGAAAAACAACATCATCAGACGATCCCAGTCAGACTTCTCATCGCCAATGGTGATAATACGGAAAAAGGACAATACAATAAGACTGTGCATCGACTATAGGAAGCTAAATAAAATTACTGTTCTTGATTTGGAGCCAATGGCAAACACTGACGATCTTCTGACAGAACTGACAGACGCTAGGTTCTTTTCGACGTTAGATATGACTAAAGGATATTATCAGATAGAAGTAGACGAACAGAGCAGACATTTGAGAGCATTTGCCACACCGTGGGGACTGTACGAATGGTGCAAACTTCCATTTGGGCTTGTTAATGCCCCCGCCACCTTCGTTCGTATGACACGACTTCTTCTTGTAGACATTCCTAACATAATTTGCTATATCGACGACATCTGTATTCACACAGAGACGATTACAGAGCACATTAAGACGTTAGGACAGACATTTGAACGTATTATACAGCACGGACTGACTGTAAAGCCTGCGAAAGTAGACATAGCCTACCAGGAAATAACTTTCTTGGGGTACAAAATATCCAATGGCTTTGTCATGACAGACGATAAAATTGTGTCCAAAATTCTAAAACTATCACTTCCGACTACTAAGAAACAAGTCAGAAGTCTTTTGGGATTGATAAATTACTACCGGCAGTTCATTCCTGAGTTTTCCGAACTGACCGAAGTGTTTACTAATTTACTAACAAAAGAAAAACCGGAGAAAATTGTACACAATGAATGCCTAAAAATTGCATTTAATAAAGTACTTGCGTGTTTTTCTGATAATAGTGTCAACAATCTTATCCTGAAATTGCCCAACCTTCGTTTACCTTTCAGATTGCGTACAGATGCTAGCTCCGTGGCGATTGGAGCAGTCTTGTTACAAGAGTACAATAACATACTACACCCAGTGTACTTCGTATCAAGAAAACTAAAAGCTAGAGAACGGGCTTGGTCCATTCCTCAGTTGGAAGCCCTAGCTTTAGTGGTAGGTATAACCAAATTATCCAGATTTCTTCTAGGACGGCACTTCATCGTGGAGTCTGACAGCAGCCCGTTGCGTTTTATAAATTCAGGAATACCCTCAAATCATATGGTAGCACGCTGGTCTCTGAAACTTCAAGAGTATAGCTTTGAAGTTCGACATATTCCAGGCAGAACCAATTCGATTGCCGATCTTTTGTCCCGTTGTCCGACCGACCCAGTAAGCACCAATGTCTGAGTGCAGTGTGTGCAAATACACTCAGACCGACACAGCCATTATTGAGTGAATAAGTGTTTTTCTATTCACAAAAAGCTGTGCATTGTCTATAATGTGATGTGATAGGGGTTACCCCCATTATAAATAGTATTCTTATTTTACTAATTCATGTAGTGATTGTCCTGTATAACTGTGTAGTGTGTGGTAGAAAGCGAACTTTATTAATTGTATATATTACCAACAACAACAGTGTCACATTCGCTCAAAGAACTTACCTTAAGCGAACTATCCAATGTAACAGTGACATTCTGCAAGTGGATAATTCCAGGGATATTTTAATGACGTGTGCGAACGTGTAAACTGAACCGTGACAGCTACTCCATTGCAGTTAACCGAAATCCATAATGTTCGGTAGGAAAACACATGAACAGTCGATCGTAATCCAGAAGGTTTTGTAAAACATCTAAACACATGAACTGTAAGAAAGATACTTTCCGTAACTACATCAAACCGGAACAAGTGTGTTCTACATCAGCTGAGTTAATGTTCGTGTGTACTTCCGGATTAGTGAGTAATTTAGAGTAAAAGTAGCAGACGACAAATAAAAGTTCATACATTTATGACGATTCTAAAATGTTAAGGATTCTATAAAATGTAATACACGAATTGTGTGTTTATTTATTTATGTAGTGTAATCTTAGAATCATATCTTGATTTATGTATTCATATTACCGACTTTTTCCTCGTTAATATGAAGAAACGTCAAGCAATGACGCTAAGAAATAATAGAATTATTGTAAATTATTGTATTTCATGAATGTTAAAATTATTTCCCTTTCATTTGTGTGTTATTACATCCCTACACAAAGGGCCATAATTTGAAATGTATCCATTAATGTGTTGCGTATAAATAGACATGATGTTGCCAGATTGTCAACACTACAGGTAGACATCTAATGAGCATGGCAAAGGGTGCCAACGTTGCAGACCAACACGAGAGCTACTGACCAAATAAGGGCAGGGTTTGAGCGTTTTATACGACTTATAAAAGTCGTATATCAGTCTGGCTAGATGGTTTTTGTTTCAAGAACCATATTATTACTTTTTTTTCAAATTGCTGCGAGGTAGATGCGTGAAGCTGGTACTACTGATCTGACTGGGTCGCAAATGCAATTGAGGTAGTCATCCATCAAGAGGATGAAACCTGACAAGTGTTAAAGGTTGAACACCGCATGTCGTTGATTGCAATGTACATTTCTTATATATTTCTATGGCATATGTGTATTTATTTGCATGTGTATATAACAACAAAAGGGTAGACTCTGACAAGGTTTAAATATTAACCCATTATGTATATATATGAGAAATGAAAGATGACATCTTTCATAAAGTTGCCGGGGGAGCGTGTCAGAGTCCGGAAAGGAGACAGAGATGCAGTGACATCGTTACGCCCGCCAGGCGACTTAGCTCCCAGAAGGGACGCCGTAACTTCGTTACGCCGCCAGGCGAATAGTGGTTTCCGGCCTGCAAGACTGCTGGCTGACAAGCGACCAGTGGTCAAGCCAGGACGACGCTAAACGCACGCATGCCTCGTGACGTCACCTGAGGTGAGAGGCGAGTTGCGAGTTAGCGGCAGACAGCTTGGGGACTTCGACTCGGACAGACGTGTGAAGAGAGAAAGGCGTTGTGTGGTATCTGTGCTGAAAGTCGAGTGTCTGGACATCTTGAGAGTGAGACGTTGTGAGCTGTATTGTGTAAGTGTATATTGAAACATCCAGTATATATCTTGTTGTGAACATCGTTCCGTATTTAATATGTGAATAAATCCATCGAACGGTGTGTCGTTGAGTCTTACGTTAAATCACGTTGTATTTGTACTGTCTCACACTGTTAGGTGAGCGAGCCAAGTTTAAGACCCTGACAGTCATGATCTTAAATTATATGGACATTTGGCTCGCTCTCTCAGAACAGGGGCGAAACAATCATACACTTTCAATGATTGGACTCTCACACACGGCCACGTGAAGTAAACCTTTTATTCACGTAAACTATGTACATTAAGTACATTCGTGAATAGTTGCGCGCCTAACTCTGCGCAACGCGTACATTATCACAACACGAAGTATATACATTACATTACACATCTTATATTAATACAACATGACTCTCTCACTGTCTCAGCTCAAACCCATTCCACTCTACTAGTCAGCCACGCTATCTCACAACAGACAGAGAATACAAGCACAACCCTCTCTGTCCGTCCTGTCTCGCTGTCCTCAACCCGTCTGCCCGACATAGGTATTCTTGGTCAGACCTTTCCTTCTCACAACTCGTGCGTCTCGTGTATCACGATGACCACTGGGCTTCAATTGCGTTGTGGCTAGCCTGTACTCGGTGACACCTTGCTGCCGTTGTGTTTACTGTCGTAAGTTGTCCTTCACCTACAGGCTATGGAGATCCTGACACTCTCCACCGCCCTCCTGTATGAAAGGGCAACCTTTCATCATATGGGTGGTTATTCATTGTTTAAGTTTATAATGCAATTATTAGTCAGGATCGAATAGCTACTTATCATGATGGATTGTAATATGTTATATTTGTAGGGTGCTATCTGCTTGGCAGTGATGCATGGTATATATATATATATATATATATATATATATATATATATATATATATATATATATATATATATATATATATATATATATATATATATATATATATACTTCATTCAGTGCTGCCATTAAGCTACTTGCATCAAGTAGTGTCCCCTGGTTGGATTAGTACTTTGTTTGACAATGGACTCAGCACAGACCGGAAGTTAACAGCGATTGACGCTATCTTTCAAGCTAGGCACCTCCTCACAACAAAAAGCAAGTGAGGCTTTAAATCATCAACCTGTATGACGATTTCAGAACTATAGTGTGTGTTGTGTGTGTGTGTGTGTGTGTGTGTGTGTGTGTGTGTGTGTGTGTGTGTGTGTGTGTTTGTGTGTGTGTGTGTTTGTGTGTGTGTGTGTGTGTGTGTGTGTTTGCCTCAATATAAAATTCAATATCTCAGCAACCAACTGAGGGTAAATGATGAGAATTAGCATATAACCTTATCTCGAGGGAGGAGGGAGGATGAGGAGGGAGGAGGAGGAAGAGGGAGGAGGAGGAGGGATGTGGAGGGAGGAGGAGGAGGGAGGAGGAGGGAGGAGGTAGAGGGAGGAGGAGAGAGGATGAGGAGGGAGGAGGAGAAGGGATGAGGAGGAAGGAGGAGAAGGATGAGGAGGGAGGAGGAGGAGAGGGAGGAGGAGGGAGGAGTAAGAGAAGGAGGAGGAGGTAGGTGGAGGAGAGAGACAAAGGGAGGAGAAGGATGAGGAGGGAGGAGGAGGGATGAGGGGGAGGACGTAGGAGGAGGGAGGAGGGAGGGGGAAAAGAAGGGAGGAGGAAGGAAGCGGAGTGATTAGGAGGAGGTAGGAGGAGGAAGAGGGAGGAGAAGGAGGAAGGAGGAGGAAGGAGAAGGAGGGAGGAGAAGAACGCAGGAGGAGGAGGAGGGAGGAGGAGGAGGGAGGAGGAGGAGGGATTGGAGGGAGGAGGAGGGAGGAGGTAGAGGGAGGAGGAGAGAGGATGAGGAGAGAGGAGGAGAAGGGAGGAGGAGGGATGATGAGGGATGAGGAGGAGGGAGGAGGAGAGGGAGGAGGAGGGGAGGAGGGAGGAGGAGGGATGAGGAGGGATGAGGGGGAGGACGTAGAATTAGAAGGAGGGAGGAGGAGGGAGTGGGAGGAGAGAGGAGGAGAAGGGAGGAGGAAGGAAGAGGAGTGATTAGGAGGAGGGCGAGGAGGGAGGAGGAAGAGGGAGGAGGGAGGAGGAGGAGGAAGGAGGAGGAGGAGAAAGAGGGAGGAGGAGGGAGAGGGAGGAGGGGGAGGGGAAGAGGAAGAGGGTAAAAGGAGGAGGAGGGGAGAGGAGGAGGAGGATTTTAACGCATATGCCTGTACATAACTGCAGCGAAAAGGTGGGTCTGTCCATCTATCTGACCCGGCGTGGCTTCGCCCAGCTCCAGGCGGGTAGCGTCTCATTAAATTCATACAACAAACAAAGGAACTTAAAAGAATGTCCTTCCACACACCATCCATTATTTTTAATGAAAACTATTTCTAATCACCTGCATGACTACAGTAACTTCTTAAGCATAAAAAGATGAGTTACAATGTTATGCATTGTGCATTATTTTTATGAAAACTTTGAAAATGCCTTAAAGATTGTATCATTATTTATTATAACTCATATGCCGGTACATAACTATGGACAAAGAGTTTATAAATCTTTGAAAACGATGCAACAATATGACTATAAGTTATACAGAAAAGTTATTAAAAGTTATGCCCCTTGAAATAACTTTTACAGAGTTAGGTCCCCTCGCTGTATATAAATTATAATGAAAAATTGAAAATTAAATAATATTCAGTAAGCAGCCGATTTCACAGTACCAAGAGAAGGCCTTTGACAGAATCGCACACTCCTATTTGCACAAAACCCTAGAACACTGCAATATAGGACAGTACTACAGAAAATGGATACAGATTTTGTATAACAACCCTGAAAGCAAAGTCTTAGTGAACCATTCACTGACTGCTAGCTTCAGACTGACAAGATCTGTAAGACAATGGTGACCATTATCACCACTTCTGTATATACTGACACTATAGCCATTATTAGAAAAGATCAGACAAGATACCAGCATTAAAGGCACTTTCATACAGGGAATAGGAGATCAAACGGTCATTGCTTATGCAGACGATACTGCATTCTTCCCTACAAGCAACACATCCATCAGAAACATACTGCACACCTTCTCCCACTTTGGGAAAGGCAGTGGAGCCAAACTTAATATACAAAAATCACAAATTATGGGCCTGTGAAAGTGGAAACAAAAGTCTGATTTCCCTCCAGACCTAACACATACACACAATATGAAACTGTATGGGATCACATTTCCATGTGACCCCAGAACAACACACAGAGAAACATGGCTACAACTATCACACCAAATCACAGACATGCTACATAGGTATAAATACAAAACATCAACAATATTTGGTAGAAGCATAATAGTTAACACATACATCATACCAAAAATAATATACTTAGTGACAGTGTTAAACCCTCCAAAACATACAATCACAGACATAAATAAACAGATAAGACATTTCATATTTAGTAAGACAATACACAGCTTACAGCATAAAACTCTCATTCAGGATAAGAAACAAGGAGGAATAGCACTTCAGGACATACAAACAAAAATACAAGCACTTAGAATCAGCCACATAGGTAATATTATCAGACATCCAGAACAACATAGATTAGCATTATATTATATAGCACACAAAATAAAACATCTCACAAAACTAAACAATGCAGCAGCACATTATCAGGGCATACTACCATCTTTCTATCACACATTATACAGGCAATACAAGGACATAAACATTTAATAAATGAAACAACACGAGAAATATACAAACAATTAGTTAGTAAACAAGCACCATCGCTTAAACTGAGAATCAAAAGAGGACAAAAATATTTCATGTCAGACTACACATCCACCTTTTCCAACTTACACAACAAACACATCACATCTAAGGCGAAAGAAGTAACTTACAGACTGATTTTTAATATAACTCCCATAATACCCAAATTAGCATTCAGATCCAGACAAATAGGAAAATGCCAATTATGCAGGAACAACACACAAGAGACAGAAGAACACATATTTTTCACATGTCAAACAGTCACAGATGCAGTGGAAACTCTACAACAAATAATACAAACACACACAGACAAACAAACAGACATCTACAATGCAATCTTTCTTAACACTATTCCTAAAACATCCGAAGACACACACACAAAATTACTTCAAACACTAGAGGAATACAGAAAATTAGTTTGGACTTGCAGAATCAAGGTAAGGTTCAACTCCCTTACATACAACAGAAACTTATTTTTACTAATGTTCAAATACAAACTAGCTACTATTTTTCCTGACTGAAATGTGTAAATTTCTTTAATTTCATTTACTCTTGCAATTAGAAAAAAATGCCATTATTATTTTTTTTTTTTAAAGGTAATAATATCAAAAACATCTAAGATGTTTTACACCCGATCGTCTTGACAGACGATATTTGGTTTCTGCTGCAAGGCATAAAATCTAAAACCTATAGCAGTGGTGAACGGGACTGTCCCAGACCAGTCCCTGCTGTGGATAATTTTAGAACGTGTGTGAGTCTCGCGAGCCCTGTGTGTGGCTTATTTTGTTAATACTTGGGAACACTCCTCACTAGGTGGTAGCAAGCATTGGAGAGCGCAGATAGTACACGCCGCAAATTCTTCCCCAGGGTGCTTTGAATCAGAGATCCACCCATCTCCTCCCCCAGACAACTTTAAAGAGAGATATATAGCTCCTCTGGCCTAGGTACACAAAGGCTTTGTGAAAACTGGCTGCGTGTCCCCTGTAAGACCCGGAGACCTGCCCTGGTGTGTTTAGTGGCTGGTGGTCACTAGGCAATTTTGCGTTCAGCGGTTTGCTCTTCTGCCTAAATTCAACACGATTCCCCAGCACGGATATGAAACATTGTTGTAGAATACAAAAGGCTAACATGTATGGTATTTATATATGGGTAGCCATGTATGGCGTGAATTCGTGTAGGTATTTATGTAAATATAATTATGGCTTTGTGTTGATATACAGGTATTTATATGAATATGGAAATTCCCCCCCCCCCCCCCCCAAAAAAAAAGAAAGAAAGAATGAAAGCCACAATTTAAATAGAATGAAAATGTAAAGGTTATTATCCAAGATCACGGAAGATCCATGTACTATTATCTACAGAAAGCAAGAGATAGATCAAGACAGAATGTGTGTGTGTGTGTGTGTGTGTGTGTGGTGTGTGTGTGTGTGGGGGGTGTGAGAGAGAGAGAAAGAGAGAGAAAGAGAGAGATGGACAGGGGTAACATGCATTCCACTTGTGGAGATGGAAATGAAACGATGTATGTGTGTTTACATGCACTATGCCATAAATGTCATATTGTTATAACTGTATATGCATATATTTGTTTTATTAACTCATGTGACACATAACACTAACAAACGGCACCGCTCTGTAATATACCCAAACATTGCTTTGTATAAAATAAACGTTGGAAAAAAAAAATTAAAAGCTCCATTGCTGGTATTGATCTAATGTTATTGATGTAACAGCTTCCAGTGTTGCCATCTCCCTTTGATGAAAACGCACCAAAATCGACCCAAAAAAGCACTAAAAGCACCAACAAATTTTGGAAAGCACCCCCAAAAAAAAAAGCACCAACTGTTTTTATTACAAATGTAACAAGGTAGCACAGTATAATTTATTATTGTCACTTCATATTACAATGAAGTTTATTCCAGATCCGCCAAATCCCAATCAGAACTACTTTCGAGTCAAAAAAGCACCAAATTGGAATACTATTTTTTTGGGAAATCACTAAAACAAGCACTGGTGGTATTCATTCAAAATGTTATAAAGTAGCACATTATAATTTATTATTATCACTGAATATTAGAATGAAGTTTATTCCAGATCTGCCAAATCCCAGTCAAACAACTCCTCTTCAGTTTCTGTAGCTATTTCCTGCTGTGTTTGCTCCTGCGATGATGAGGTATGAGGAAGATGATTGAAAGAAACATGTATATGCCTCCTGTGATCTAATTTTTCGCAGAATATCCTTAGGTAGTTTATAATCATGACAGCATTTGCCATATCTTTTCATTCCATATCTAATAGTCAAAACAGCTGTCAAACTCTTGATGCTCAGTCTGTTCCGCATTTGATTTTATAACTCCCATCTGAACTGAAAATACGCTTCCACGTCCGCATTAGAATGAGGTAAAATGAGCACAGTTAAAGCTAAATCTGTAAGATCTTGGAAAGGATTTTCACCGGTGGCATCCCTGTATGAGGCTATATTTAGCCTATATCTGCCCACAGTCCAAGTGTGTCAGAGATCCCACTGCATATGATGAAGTTTTCTCCACTGGAAATCGATGCGGGTGAGAGTAGCTGCATCTTCTACAAACATTTTAACAAGATCCAATATACAGGGCTTCATTGGCTGTAGACATTCACTTCCACTAAGACATGACATGGACTGCAACACTCGAACGTTATCGGGTTTACGTAAACGCAGCTGTGTTAATATCTCTATTAAAAACTGGATGCACCTTCCACGAATTTCTTTCTCATCGGGAAACTTGTAGTCTTCTATTTCTTTCTCAAACTCATAACCTAGATTGGGATTAGGATCTAAATAATCTTGAATAGCATCACTTTCTGTTATTTTTTCCCCAGGAATAGCAATCTTTGAACTGATAGAATCAATGAGCTGGACAAGATCGCTGAGTAGTTTTGTTGGATCCTGTATATCTGCTTCGAATTTCTTATTCACACTTTGAACTTCTCCGACCCGGGAAGGTTAACCCGGTCAACAAATGCCCGCAGAAATCGGATGTTTCGGCCTAACGGCGCAAGAACGCAGCTCTGCTGTAAACAGGCACAACGCAATCACGTCCGGAAAAAAAAAACTCCGGATGAACGCAGCAGAAGAAGAAGAAGAAGAAGAAGAAGAAGAAGAAGAAGAAGAAGAAGAAGAAGAAGAAGAAGAAGAAGAAGAAGAAGAAGAAGAAGAAGAAGAAGAAGAAGAAGAAGAAGAAGAAGAAGAAGAAGAAGAAGAACTCCGAGAATATGCTTGAAAAATATGAGATACACATAGTTTTTCATGTCACTAAACATAGAATGTAGAAGTTCTGCTGTATAACAGCGCTCGTTGAGTCTTGCTACATCAAAATGAGTTCTGAGCTCGACCCACTGCTGCAATATTCTGACAATGGCAGATTGAATGGACATCCATCGTGTCTGGCTTAATTGAACAATCTTCAGCGGATGTTGTCCATCATTTATTGAAGCAAAAAGCTCCCTGTACTTTGCTTGACGAAGACTTGAGTGAGAAAACCAGTTATATGTTTCTCTAATCATGAACTCTATGTTCCTGGGCAGACAAGCAGCTGCAGCCTGTGACACTGCCAGCTGAAGGGAATGACATACACACCTAATTAGTACCAGATGAGGAACTTCGGATTTAATTTTGTATATACTCCATTGTTACACCTGTCATTGACGAGACGCATTGTCAGTGCCGAGTGCAACTAGTCTTTGCAACTCATATCCATTCTTGTTTAAACAATCTTTTAACGCATTGCATATTGCCTGTGCGTTGCAGTCACTCAATCAATCAATCATGTGCCATGCCGGAAAACGTGGGCGGTCATGACTCACTCAGTTCAACTAAATCTAAGTAACCACAAACTGCTTTCTTGTCTCTGAATAGTACCTAATAGCTACTCCAAGTAGCTTAGTTTCATAAATGTCATTGCTCTCATCAATCAATAAGCTGTATTTACTTTTGCCAATATCAGCTGTCAAGTCTGTTGTGAAATATGGTGCAAGTGCATTTGAAATAACTGCTCTGCACTTAGTTCTCCTAAGCTTAAAGTTCTTGCAACCTTTGCTGTCACCAAAGTGTACCTTGCAGAGTTCACTTACATGGTCAAATACGCGAAGCAAACAATGGCCAGCTATGAACAAAGACATGCATCCTTCTGTTTCTTTGACATCATCTTTCAGTTTGTCATATGCAATTGTTGTTTGCCTTTATGTACTGAATGGTTGTTCGGCTTTCTGATGTTTCGTAATATTCTTGTGCCTCTCAATATCATTTAACCTGGTTGCAATTGAACATTTGCAATATTTGCAAAAACACTTAGTATTATCCCCTTCTACTTTTAACAACCATTTTTGAAATCTCGTGTCACTGAGCCACTGTTCTCTTAAATTTTGACAATATTTCTTGCTCATGGTGAAACACAAATAAGCTTAAATGAAAGGATAATGTAGACACCATAAAATTATGAACTCGATTACAAGCTAATGTATTGACGTTTGGACTTGTCTGCAAGATGGCGTTTGCTTTCAGCTAAATCGTATTAACGGGAATTAAATTAGTTGAATATTGCGCCGTAACGTACTAAGACTGTTTTACTCCCTCGCTTAAGTTCAAATTCGGCTTTTTAGTGTTCCCAAAATGATTTTTAAAGTAATTTTTACCCACCCCAAAAAAGCACCAAAAAGCACCCAAAAAATTGTGTGAAGCACTAAATTTGCGCGGCCGCACTAAAAGCAAATTTTCGCACTAAATGACTTGAAAAGGCACTAAATTTAGTGCGAAAAGCACTAAAATGGCAACACTGGTGGTGCTACACTTGTCAGTGTTTATGCTGACACACCATCTATCTGCCCATGCAAAAAATTTCTCTACAGCTCTCTGTAGCAATATGGTGGCCACTGATGGATGTTCATTTGTGCTCCACAAAACCAGGTCAAATTTGAATAAATGAACAATTGTTTTGTTTCTACAACTCCTGCAGCCTTATCTTTAAATCACCACAGTTGTTTCCAAAACACGGACGGGAATGTTATGTAAAGAATACAAACAAACCCAACTGAAGGTTGTTGGAGAGTGGGTCGTGTTTCTGTATCATCGTCTTTGTCGAGGACGAGGCGTAGTGAGCTGCCAGGATCCTCTACCACATACTGCTCTCAATAAGTTATATGATTTGGTCAATATCATCCTCATTGCACATCGAACTGTTCGTCTGTACAGGGACTGCAAAATCATAATGCATTCTCAGTTCTGATTTCTGGTTAAATTGAGTAGGAGTAATGAACTAATTTTAGTTTTTACTAATTAATGAAGTAGTACTGCAATTTATTTAGTTACTTTTACAACTTTAAACTTTGTACTTAGTAACTAACTAAGTACTAATTACTTTCCGACGAAGTTTGTTGCGTTTCAAGTTTCAACCATGAATAGTAGTGGTACTAGTAGGCGACGCTCACTAGCTGAGGAGGAACTGAGCGAAAAATACCCGGTAAGGGCTCGCGTTGTTGTCTCCATTTAATACTAATACTAATAGTGTTTAAATTTAAAGTTAAAGGAAGGGCAAGGTTAGTATAGTAAATAAATCAGGCGCTGCCTTCCCTCTGCTAGCTAACGGGACACCCTTGTGCAAGGTGGAGTACCCTTTAGTTTATTCCTCAAACCAGAGTAATGTGTAACCGTGTAACCATGTTGGGGATTGAGTCTGCGAGCAGGTGGAGCATCTCTTTATAGAGGCAATGGCTAAGGCCACCGACCAACATTCAGGAAGGAAAGCAATGGCAGACTATCTTCTTGACAGATGCCAAGACAACTATACTTTATAGTATAGCCACTACAGCAGTCAGAGACACTACAGCAGTCAGAGACACTACAGCAGTCAGAGACACTACAGCAGTCAGAGACACTACAGCAGTCAGAGACACTACAGCAGTCAGAGACACTACAGCAGTCAGAGACCTACAGCAGTCAGGGACACTACAGCAGTCAGGACACTACAGCAGTCAGAGACACTACAGCAGTCAGAGACACTACAGCAGTCAGAGACACTACAGCAGTCAGAGACACTACAGCAGTCAGAGACACTACAGCAGTCAGAGACACTACAGCAGTCAGAGACACTACAGCAGTCAGAGACACTACAGCAGTCAGAGACACTACAGCAGTCAGAGACACTACAGCAGTCAGAGACACTATGGGAAAAGGCTGCCATGGGGGGGACAGATTAAGCTGCGAAATAATGAGTGATGATATTTCTTTTTTTTTTTTTTGCTTCTAGTAGTGCTGGACTGAATTTTGTGTGTGAATTAGCTTTCCCCTATTAACAATGTTCCTCGCCATCAGGCAAACCCACTTCGACTTCAGAGGTACTTTTAATTTATGTCCTCAAGTCAAGGATGATAAGTCAAAATGTTTAGTCCAACTGTCCGGTGTAGGGGTTGAACCCCTTACCTCGGTATCAGCACACTGAATGTTTAACAACACGTGTTCTTATCCATTTGGCCATGCTAACCTACGAAACGCTTTCTTAGATTCTAGACCAGTGGTTCTCAACCTTTTTTGGCCCGTGCTCCCCTTCACCATATTTTTAGGACGTCATTCCCCCCCTCACCATAATTTTAGAACGTCATCCCCCCCCCCCTTTTCGTATTTCCTCCCTAAAAATTCCCCCCTGCCCCAACACAGTATACTAATAATTGAAGCTAAATTTAATAGCACATACTAAAACAAGTCTAGACATCTACATAAAACATGATTTGCGGATCTACTTACGTTATAAAATGAATTTCAGAAGGGTGATACGTACAGAACTGTAAAGTATGAAGGGAAAAACAATATCAAGTAATCAGTTCTTGAAATATCTTGAAATAATCTTCATTCCCCCCCCCCCCCCCGGAAACCCCAAAATTCCCCCCTGGGGGGGGGGGGGGGGGGGGGGAATTCCCCACCGGTTGAGAACCACTGTTCTAGACAATATCAGAGGTTTGACAACACAATCTTGGTGAAATGTTTGCACAACAGGACCACACTAAAGAGGCACATTTATAAAGTATTTCAAATTATATAATGTTTAGCTTGCTTGCTTGTGTTCGCTGGCTGTGAACTCCAGCATGAAGTCCTGTATGTCGGATGAAGACATCCTGTTGTCCAACATCAGTGTGATGTCATATAGGACCTGAGGTTTGCGAGAGTATCTGTTGTCCCATGCCTGGCTTATTGGTGTGCAGACTGGTGGTTCCTCGCCGTGCAGGCAGATACTCTCCAACTTTGGAAGAATCAGCGATCCTACTACGTTAGCCAGGATCCCGAAGGGACCTGTTGCCCAGGACGCACGGCTAGGACATGTTAGTAGGTCTTGACCAGTATATAACCTGGCCGTGGTGCCTTGGAAACACCTCTGCGTCCCATAATGTTTTGTCTATTCAGTTTGGCGTGACCATTGCCATGGTTTCATCTTTAAGTGCCATCTCCATATCAAAGGTCTGCTGTAGTCAGTGTCCAACACCCAGTGTCATGCATCCCCATGGTGCATTTATATAATTCTAAATAACGTATTCCCTATGCGAATTTAAGCACAGAAGCCACAAACATTAGGGTACACAATTTATTGTCTGACAATTAGTCAGAAGGGATACTGCGAAATATGCCAGACCATAAATCGTGCAATCTATTGTTTGTGTAATCTGTGTTTGCATGCATCGAAGCTCTAAAGTTATATCCTCTTGCACATTTCCCCTCTCCCTATCTCCTTATTCTGTCATTTATCCCCTATTGGGGCACAGGTCCTGAACCAGGTCATGCCACACCACCTGATCTATTGCTGTCTACTGCAACTGCAGCCATGTTATCCCCACGTTATTCATCGCTGTTTTTAATTCTTTTTCTCTGTGTTTTCAGTTCTGTCACTATTTTGTTCACCCTGTTGGCTGCAGGCAAGGGACTGTCTAGTTTTACTATTCCCAGGTTTTCTCAGTGTGTGTCCTATCGAGCACCAGCATTGTTTTCTCACTTCTTGATTCACTGGAATTTGATTTATTTGGTTGTTTCGGGGTTTGAGGTTTGAAGATAGAGCACACCCCCCTGCTAGCAATGCTGATCATATTCCAGTAGAAACCTTGGGCCTTGTCCATGTGAGATTAAAAGCACTAGACTGGAGTTTTAACTAACTGGAATTTGTTTAATTTACTCCATGAGTTCAACATGATTGATCTTGCTATACCATTTTAGTCCCACTATTCTGCATAGACATCAGTTAATAAATATGTCTCCCACTCTCAATGTTTGACCCATCTGCAATCATTTTCCCCTTTGTCTTTATTTCATTTCCAATCTTTGCCTGTGATCAGCGGCAACCTGCTCTCAAGGTGCACTATCAATGCCTGTATCATTCATGTCCTTCTTTGTATCGTTGTTGAGGCCAACCCTGAGATCTTTTACTCATCTGTAATTCACCAAAAAAGATGTCCTTTGGTATTCTACCATCATCCTTCCTCCTAATGTGTCCTATCCATCTACGTCTATGAAGACTGATTATGGAAAACATCAATCTTTCCAATACAAAGCAGTGTAATTATTAAACAGTTCTGTTTTAGACCTCCTTGCATTGGTTTTTTATAAAATGGTATAGGTGCCGGTCGTTCAGAAAGCAATAGCAAAATACTGAACGTAAACTTGCCAAGAGATCACAAATAGCCAAAAAATGCTGCCGTTGACTGCGATGTCCTGTAAAGGATATGCAACTAACTAACTTCTGTTTTTATTTATAAACCAGCATTACAGCTCGTACAAATTATGTCAGCAGCGGGCATTCATGACTGGCTCATTTACATTAATAGGGGGTGAGTGTTTTGCCATTGTTTATTTGTGTGTGCATATGCTTTCTAATTGGTTGTGTTGTTATCCTTATTTACTCTTCACTGGATGTCAGTCTGTGAGTGAATTAGTTGGTCGCGGTTCCAACTTCACGGCAAAGGGTTGCCCCATGTGAAAAGTGGAACAGACAGGAGACTCAACAAACCAACAGTCAGAACAAGTATACTACTGTGAGTCAAAACCTGTCATTTTACTGCATATAGTACCTTGCAGTGTTGGGCAGGGGGTTCTTGAGCCTGAGGAATTAAGGCCGCCTGGCTAGTACAGTTGCCGCGAGCTGTGCAGGTTAGGATTTTCTTACTATTGTGAGTAAACCATAGAAAGTGATGGACCTTTCCCCATGCCTTATGGCATATTGGATTTATGGTGCTAACTCCATATTTTTAAAGATCAATCAGCAATTGATGAATGATGTGGTCACTGTCACACTGGCCAGATTTTCTTCCCAGAACATGTCCTGGCACCCATTTTAGGTAGATAAACTTGGGAGATAAGGTTCATTTTTTAACATTTCTGCTTCGATTGGGATTGGGATGAGCAAAGCCAAGCGTGGTAGCCACTGTGTTGCTGCAGCTCTGCCTGCTTCCTCTGTTGATGATCTATGTTGTATATGACACACACATATGCTGACAATGTAGCAAAATGCAAAATTGAAGGACAGTGTATGGAGTTTTTAATTTGTCTATTGTAAGCTTTTTATTTGTCTCTTGTAAGCTTTTTATTTGTCTATTGTAAGCTTTTTATTTGTCTATTGTAAGCTTTTTATTTGTCTATTGTAAGCTTTTTATTTTTTCTATTGTAAGCTTTTTATTTGTCTATTGTAAGCTTTTTATTTGTCTATTGTAAGCTTTTTATTTGTCTTTGGTAAGCTTTTTAATTTGTCTTTTGTAAGATTTTTATTTGTCTTTGGTAAGCTTTTTATTTGTCTCTTGTCAGCTTTTTGTCTCTTGTAAGGGTTCTACAGGTGTGACTCACAGGTTTGTTTTCCTGGATTCTCTGGTGGTTGGCAGATGCAGGAAAATCTGGCATATTCTATCACATTTTGTTTGTAATTTATTAGAGATATTAGAATTGGGTAAAACCTTCAAGAAAATTAAGACAAAAAGAGTAAGCCAAGATCCTGAAGAGGAACAAAACAGTTCTAGTACATACACTGTACCTCACAAAGATGCCAAATCAGCTAAATACAGTAACACAAATTCCACTGCTTCATAGAACTTGTACTTTTGTATGGATGTGGAGAATGAAGAGACAAGCTGAAAACATCTGATGGCTGTGGAAATGTAGTTTCTGAGGAAAATGCAAAGAATACCATGGAGAGACAGAAAAACCAATGACCAAGCCCTACAAGAAACAAATGAAAACTGTAATCTGATTAGAGAAATTAGACGTAGACAGTCACAATTTTTTGGGCACGTTATGAGAAGAAATAAATTAGAGAACTTGGTGACAACTTGCAAGATCGAGGGGAAGAGAAAAAGGGGAGGGCAGAGAAGTAAATACCTGGATGGCTTGGCCATGTTGTATGGTTGAGACAAGAACACTGATCTGATCCATGACTCTGGTGATGGAGTGAGATAACAAAACATGACCGCTCACACTTACCGGATGGAACATGATGATGATGATGATGAATATAGATATATCATCATTATCATCATCTAATGCCTTGCCGGCTGGTGTGGGCAATCATGCTTCTCCACAAATTGTGATCTCCGACATCATGGATCAGTTCATGTGTTGACTCCCCTCCGTGCCATGACACAAGACAATCAAGACTTTTCTCACGCTGCCTTCCTCTATCTCTCTTTCCACAAATCTTTCCGATTGTCACAACATATTCCAGTTGTTGTCTTCTCTAATGTGGCCAATATATAGATATATATAGAAACAGTATCCGGGAAGGTTAACCCGGTCAACAAATGCCCGCAGAAGTCGGATGTGTCGGCCTAACGGCGCAAGAATGCAGCTCTGCTGTAAACAGGCACAACGCAATCACGTCCACACAAAAAAAAAGTCCCGATGAACGCAGAAGAAGAAGAAGAAACAGTATAGAGGGAAACATAAAAACATATTTTCTTCTATGCAGTCATGGCTTGTACGTACATCATAATGAATCAGTGGTTAAAGAGGTCAAGTTCAGGGCATATCAAAAACTGGCTTGTTGCCGGTCCTCTGATTGCTGGAGCAGTCTCAGCCTATACTGTAACCGCATCAAACAGCACCAATTGTAAAAATATGTGGCTGTCCATGGAAGAAAGACACTCTGTTATAACCCCTGCCGAAGGTAACATGTTTTTATTAAGATTAATTGTTCTTCCTTTTTCATTCGCTTCAAATATGTCTATAATTGCAATGTTGTCTCTTGTATGAATTTAACAGTCTTTTTTAGTTCACACAGCGGTCCATAGAGTTTATCTTCCACTGTCGTTTCTCTAGGCCAGATTTGCCTAGATATGTTATAATTTGGGCAGTCTTGGAGTATGTGCTCTGCTGTCTGCGACGCCAATCCACATGTGCGCATGGCTGTTTCACCAATCTTGAATTTTGTATACATGTGGTTGCGTAATCTATTGTGTCCTGTTCTGAGGCACAGAATAATGACTTGTTCTGGTCTGTCCATAACGTGGTAGTCATCTTGAGCAGGTTTTGGTGGCTTTCTGACTGATTTGATCATTCTTTTCTTTTGGTGGTATGTAACGGGCACATCAGGCTGTTCTTCTTTGGCTCCTTCCTTAGCCAGTTGATCAGCTCTATCGTTTCCGGGGACTCCACAGCGGGATAGTATCCACTGTATGGTGACCTCATGCTGACTGCTAAGTTCATTGAATTGTTAATTGTCTTTGAAATATATTAAATGCATATATTACCGCCACTGGAAAGGAGGGGGGGGGGGGGGGGGTGGGCCTTACGGGATAGGAAGACATGCAGTTGCATAATTCTCCGTCATGCCAAGTCGACAGTTTTAAATCAGTCACAGGCGATTTGGAATCAGACTATTTTATGTTTATTTCGATGGTATGAAGCAACAGTCGTTCAGAAAGCAATGGCAAACTACTGAACTAACACTGCTTAGTAAATCACAAACAGTTAGTAAATGCTGGGGTTGATTGTGACATCACACAACTAACTGTTTTCAAAACGTATATTACACATTTGATAATGGGATAAATAGTGTTAATTAAATATAAATGAAACTGTGAAAGAGAGAAAGTGGTAGAGAGATGATGCTAGTGAACTATATTTTGGAAATGTGGGTGTGTGTGTGTGTCTGTGCGCGTGCATGTGTGTGGGGGATGCAGCGGCGGCTGCGTCGTCATCTTCTTCTGTTACTTCAGTTTGTCATATGTCATTTCATGTACCTTTTCATATGACATTGTGTATGTCATTTCAAACATGACATTATGTATGTCATTTCATGTGTCAAGACATTTCCTGGTAAACATTTTAGACTGGGTCAACCAAGGAGCCCAGGTCAATTTTTAAAATCCACTTCGATGCGAATTCAAACCCGCAACCATCAGGCTGGCAGGTCAGCACTACACCACTCTGCCACCGTGGCTCCAACTCCAGTAGCATATTGGTTATAAACAGTTGGACTCATACTCTCATATGTCCCTGCTTTCTGGAGTCACATTTGCAGGTCAGCATGGCCGAATGGATAAGAACACTTACATGCTTAAACATCCGGTGTACTGATGCTGAGATAGGCGGTTCAGCCCCTACACCGGTCAGTTGGACTAAAATGTTGACTTCTCGTCCTTCACTTGGGGACGTAAATTACAAGTACTTCAGAAGTTGGAATGAGTTCGCCTGATGGGGAGGGACACTGGTAATATGGAAAGCTAATCCACACACACAAATTAGTCCAGTGCACTAGAAGTGGTAGCATATGTACGGACTACGCTTGAGTTCAAAGCCAGCAAACGCCCAAAATAAAACAAAATGCTTTGAAATGGAATATTGCTTGGCTAGCAAATCCACTACATGGAAAGTCCTAATCGAAAGCTCACTGTGTGGATGTCATCTGCAGACTGCATTCTTCTGGTTTCCGGAAGAACAGCCTATGGTGAACGGAAGGCCCAATATACGGAAGTGAGGCTAAGCAGCCATGTGCAGGACGTGACGATTCCTTGGGTGAGCCCAGTACCAGAGCGCTATGTATCGGCTCTGCAAGTATGGAAGCCTCCTTGGATGACGGGGAATGCCCATGGTCTGCCCCTGCCTTCCCTTGAGGGCTGACCAGGATGTCTTTGGTTGTTCTATATGGGCCAGCTGGGATGCTGGATAACACCACAACAGTGAGAGTCAAATGTCCTAAGAAACCCCCGGGAAGGTTAACCCGGTCAGCAAATACCCGCAGAAGTCGGTTGTTGTTGGCCTAACAGAGCAAGAACGCAGCTCTGCTGTAAACAGGCACAACGCAATCACGTCCGGGGAAAAAACTCCGGATGAATGCAGAAGAAGAAGAAGAAGAAACAAAATGCTTTACTAACAAAGAACTAGTAAATATAGTTTACTAAAATGTCTTTGCTCTCTTTTCATTTACACAGAGAGATTGGCACAGAGGATGAAATCTAATGAGTGACAGGATGAATCACAGGGCAGCTGAAGACATGATATGGAAGTGTTTTGTTGTAGATGTCTGGTATCCTCTACACATATTGATTGCATATGGAATATGTTGATTTACAGACCAGGTCTGTGGTTGGGGAAACTTGATGAAATCATGATTGTAGTTGATGGAGAGATTAAGATTGTCATTTGGGTAACTATTGATGTGCAGATCAAGATTGTAGTTTAGGATCTGTTGATATGAAGATCAAGATTGTAGTTTGGGAAACTGTTGATGTACAGATCAAGATTGTAGTTTGGGAAACTGTTGATTGAGAGATCAAGATTATAGTTTGGAAACTATTGATTTGGGAGTCTTCGTGGCGCAAGTGGTCAAGCCGTTTAATTTGGGCTCCAAAGGTTGTGGGTTCGATTCCAGGGCGCATCCTTTGGTTCACGAGTTATAAATTAGGAGACTCCTGTGGGTCATCGCTAGAGCTACGGAGTTTGTGCTTTGTGCGACGCTTTCCGTGCTGCGGAAAGAGACCGAGCCATATGGGATAAAACCAGGTGCAATGAAGTCGACCCTATCGACTTTTTTTTTAAAACTATTGATTGAGAGATCAAGATTTTCTCTGATCAAAATTAAAGTTTGGTTAGCTGTTAATAACAAAGTCAAAATTAGTTTTCAATTTCTTGTTGTAGATACTGGGATTGTAGTTTTGGGAATTGTTAATGTAGAGATCTAGAATGTACTTTATCTATATACAAATATGAGCAGTGTTGTTATAAGTAAATTAAGTTGGCAGAAGGTCAAGTTTTTATCATTGAGATTAGAATTGAAGGTGTATTTTGTGTTTATTTGCTCACTATGAACTCAAGCATAGTCTATACATGTCCTACTTCTTCTAGTGCACTGGGCTGATTTTTGTGTGTGGATTAGCTTTTCCCTATTACCAGTGTCCCTCGCCATCAGGCACTCTGACTTTTGAGGTACTTGTAATTTATGTCAAGTATGAGAAAACATTTTTATGCAGCTGTCCAGTGTAGGGGTGAACCCATTACTGCATGAGCTCACCGGATGTTTAAGAACAAGCGCTCTTAACAGTTCAGCCATGCTAACCTCCAAATTTAGGGTTCTGATGGAGAGATGATTGTAAATTATAAACCCATAATTAGTGATGAGTGTAGATTGTCTGTTCATGGAGAGATCAAGTGTTGCAGATTAAGCAGTTGTGTTGATGGCAAGTTATATTTTAATTGTAGAGATCAGTATTATAGTTTAAGAAAGTTTTGTTGACCGAGAGATCAACCTTGTATTTTGAGACTATACTTCAGAGATGTGATAAAGCTTTCTACGGGTAACAACTAATTACAAATATCAAGGGGATGAAATGATCACCAGAAACAAATTTATAGTCTGTCAGCATTCAGTAACATATTTACCAGTTTTGATACCTTTTAAGTTGCATGTTCTTCACAGGACGTAGCAGTCAACCCCAACATTTTCGCTGTTCGGATTCCTGGGCAAATTTTACATTCAGTAGTTTGCCATTGCTTTCTGAACGACCGGCTCCTATACCTTTTTCGAAACAAACCAGCACCGTTGTTTCAAACCCGGGAATACGGGTTCACAAACCGCGTTCGCAAGCCCTTAGCCACAGAGACCGACTCTGATACCTTGCTTACAGAAATAACTTTACCAGTCCCATAAAATGCTGACGTTAAGAGTATGAAGTGTTAGATCATTACATTTTGTAGGCCTTATAAAAAATCTTAAAAGTCAAGAGGATCGACTTCATTGCCCCAGGATTTATCCCATATGGCTGTCTCTTTCCACAAAGCACGAACAACGCAGCCCCAGCGACAACCCCCAGGAAAATGCACTCGTGAACCGAATGACGCAGCCCAAAATCAAACCCACACCCTTTGGAGTGCAAGCAAACAGCTTGACCACTTCGCCATCGAGACTCCCGGACATATTTTAGACCACAGTATACAAGTGGAGTTACCAGTTCTGACATGTTTCGTGCTCTGTGCAATTACTGTATCCTCAAACGTCTATACAACAACTCTGCCTTTGATGTAACAAAGAAAATAAGATATTTTGTATTTCTTAGCTGCATGAAGTTGACACTGTCTGCCAGCCGCATAAGCAATTAAAGAGGGGAAAAGACACCATCATCATAGAAATACCTTTGTACCTGCTTGTTAAGTTTTTTTTTAGAGAGAAAGTGTGTCTATTTTCAGTGTTTCTAATACTTCTTCCATTCACATGAATTAAATTATCTGTATCTGCATTGTGCAGGTCTCTCTGGCCGAGGGGTTACAACACTTTCTTCATAATCCCGTTTATCACGCAGTCTCCTAGCGGGAGAGAACTGGGAGCAATTTCAACCCCCGCTGTTGACTTGCGGGATACTGAGCCGGCCGCTCAGAAAGCAATGGCAAACTACTGAGCGTAGTCTTGCCAAGAAACCAACAGACAGCTAAAAGATGCTGCTGTTGACAGCGATGTCCTGTAAAGGATATGCACACAAAAAAAAATCTGCAATGTTGTTCTCTATGAACATTTGTTATGTTGTGTCCCCTACAATGGCCCATAAAGTTTAGCCTCCACTGTTGTTTCTCTAGACCAGAAAGTGTTGCCTTAATGTCATATTCAAGGCAGTCTCAGAACATATCGTTTGCTGTCTGCTCCATGTAACTGATTCTTTTTTTAAATGCCTATACTTGCTGCTGTGTAATCAATTATCTCCTGTTCTGAGGCAGTTTCAAATACTTATCCATCCATCATGTACCGTGCCGGCGGTCATGACTTGCCATTTCACTCGATCACCAGAGTCTTGGATCAGCTCAGTGTTCCTGTCTTGACCATGTCATGTGGCGAAGCCATCCGGGTATTTACTTCTCGGTCTTCCCCTTGGATCTTGCCAGTTGTCACCAGTTCTCCAATTCATTTCTTCTCATAACACAAACATGAGTTTGGAGAAACTCAGCTCAATACACGAACTCTTTTTGCACCTGCAAGGATCCTGAAATACTTTTTGTAGATTTTTAACTCAAAATTTTGCCCAGGCAGTGCCATTAGGCTACTCTTTTTCGATTTACAATTGCCAAGGGATTTTTTTAAAGTGCGCAACAATACACATGGGCGTCCAATCTCACTGCCCAGAGACCAGGGGAAATTTTATTACTGGAAGTCCAAGTGGATTTTTTTAAAATACATCCTGGTCCTCAAACCCGGGACCTCCAGCACTTGGGACAGACACCATACCTCGAGACCACTCAGGCACACACACACCCACCCCAAGCTGCAGTTAATTTCTAATAGTGATGTTCCCTCATGTAGTATGTCCTTATCTTCCCCACCTGTACCCCTTCTCATGGTGTGTCCAAAGAATGGACCCTTGATGCAAGAAACCAGTTTGTCAGTTAGCATCTTTCAAGATGTCACTTCTTTTTTCTTTTTCTTTTTTAAATATGTTCATAGGCCTTACTACTATTCTATAAAACCACTTCTGCAGCTTCCGCAAGTTTTCTGAAGTGCTAAATTGTCCATGACATACTTCTGTATGTCAAGATTAGCTTGATGTAGCTCTCAGCTTTTTCTTCATATTAAGTGATAAAGATCTTGCACATAAATAGTTAATTGCTACTTTTGTGAAGTCCACAAATGCATTCACTTTGATGATGTATTTGAGAAGAACCTTTCATTTCACAATTACCTTTGTTTTTCAGACTAAGACCTGTGCTATAACTGTTGCTTATCTATTTCTTTAATTGTGTACTATTTTCAGCAATCAAAGCTGTTAATAGGGCTAACATTAAAAGAATCACCAATAATGTAAGGTACCAGAGGGTCCCAGTGAACCAAACAGCAAATACAAGACATTGGCACATATACATGACTTTCGTTGGTGGAGAAATAACTAGTTTTGCTTGGCACAAAGTTATTTACGGAAACAGCCACATACAGTATACCTGTCCCCAAAATGGATAAATGCTAACAGCTAGGTCACACTAACCCTATGCTTAAAATTTACATCCCAATCAGACATGTAAAATCAACAGGTGGAAGATCAGCCAACTTTATCCAAAAACACTTTGACCAATACCTTATGCCACATACATTGAAAGCTAGAGGATCATATGATTCTTTAAAACGCACCACCATTAACTACTGGCACATTAAAGATCTGATCTGATACTAGAGCAAGAGGATGCCCCAGAAGGGAATTGATTGACCACATTTACAATTACGCAGTATGACAATACAGTGCTGCCCATTAGGAGCTGGAAGGTCAACTATTCTTCCCCAGGTTTGATGGCAAAATTGGAAGGTGATGACCCTATTTGATGGGCCAATGGATAAAGACGCTCTCAAACTTCAAGGCTAGAATATTTACTTGTCCTTGACTTGGGGACATAATTACAAGCACCTGGGAGTGGGTTTGTCTGATTTGGGGGGGGGGGGGGGGGGGGGGGAGAGAAAGACTGATAAAAGGGAAAGCTAATACAGACCCCACAAATGAGTCCAGTGCAACTAGATGTAGAACACGTATGAACTGTGCTAGAGGTCAATGGCAGGGAACATTTAACAAAGTAAAACATTCTTTCCTGGCTCCCCATCTTTCAGGTTTAGAATTTGACAACCAGGAGACTAGTGATTTACACTACCTTTAGACAACTAAGCCATAGCAATTACTAGTTATCTACAAATCCTTCCTCATCTGGTTTTAAGGGGAATTGCCAGAACACAAGCTAAACACATAAGCAATATTTTCTTGGACCATATATGCCATTCAAAGATTACTAACGTGGTGGGGGAGATAGAATGAAAATGTCCAATTTGGAATATCTTGACTCTATAAACAAATCTGGACTGAACAAAACAAGTCTTGGTTGTGTTGTGCAGAGGTATATGATTAGCATTTCTGAGGTTGTGCATCTTTCCTGTGGCAACCTAAGGATGCCAGTCAAGGACCCTTTTGCAATCAAAAAATAAAACGGGCTTTCATGTTACACAAGTCATTGGTATATCCTATATCAAGAAAATCTCCCAAGATTTTACCATTCAAGACAACTGGTTGTTCATAAATAGTATCTCCTGCAAGATGGCACAGGATCACTGAATCAACAGCGCTACAACCTGAAAGAAGAGGCAGTGGGTTCAACCAGCGTGAAGATAAACACAGGATATTGCAGACACCTTTGGCTTGAGAAATGGCAATATATATATATATATATATAGAGAGAGAGAGAGAGAGAGAGAGAGAGAGACTGACAAGTTATTTCTGCAAAAGATACATTATAAATCAACATAAATATTGATAACAAAGTAATATTTCTGACATCATAAAACCATGTAAACAGCAGAACAATAAAAACAACACCATGGCCAATTTAGTAACAAAATGTATTCAAAAGTTCACTGCATTACCTGGACTTTTAAAAATATACAAATGTTATAACATGGAAAAAACAAACAAATGTGGTTTAATCAAATCAGATCTAACAAGCGCTGAAAACAAAGATAAAAAAGATCAGAAATTAGTGAACTTACAAAAACAACAGCTCGGGACCAGTTAAGTACATCAGGAGAAGGCGACAACAGAAAGAGTAGATAGGTTAAAAATACAATAAAAACTACTTTCTTTTATTAACTGCAGCGCATGAGTAAAACCAAAACTAACTAGCTACATGAAGCCTACAAAATGCACTCTTCTTGTGAGATAAGGCTCATGACGTCAAACAGTGGACAACATGTAAATGTGTCAGTAGTCAAATGTGAATGTTCTGACAGGATAGTCAACTGGAGGAGCACAATGTCAGGATTTCATAGTGGATTGTGGGACTTTATTGTGCCTGGCCTTCCTCCTCCTCCTCTTCAAACTCACCCTCATCTTCTGCGGTGGCATCCTGGTATTGCTGGTACTCGGAGTGGACAACATGTAAATGTGTCAGTAGTCAAATGTGAATGTTCTGACAGGATAGTCAACTGGAGGAGCACAATGTCAGGATTTCATAGTGGATTGTGGGACTTTATTGTGCCTGGCCTTCCTCCTCCTCCTCTTCAAACTCACCCTCATCTTCTGCGGTGGCATCCTGGTATTGCTGGTACTCGGAGACCAGATCGTTCATGTTGGACTCAGCCTCAGTGAACTCCATCTCGTCCATGCCTTCACCAGTGTACCAGTGGAGGAAAGCCTTGCGGCGGAACATAGCTGTGGATGTACAAATGACATTTGGTGATAAACACGATTTAATTTGCAATATTTAATCCTCACATTTTCTTGTACACTAAAATAAAATACACTTTAATTTGCAATATTTAAACATTCGTAAACCGCAATAAATAAAATGTTTGTCAAAGAATGATGATGACCATTCATTTCATCCATTGGGGGGAAAGTATGGAGCCGTGAGTTCTAAGGTGGCTAATAAGGCGAATTTTGTCTTAAAATGTTCTTTGACAATGTTGGCAAAGAATGTTTGACATTCCATAAAGAGGATCTCCTGCAGTATTTTTTCTGTCCAATCTTTCTTTCACAGCTCTTGCAGTTCTTGTTGCTTCACAAGTGACTGCACCCTTGCGTATTGATTTTCACCTCGACTTTCAGTCTTTGGCAGCAGTCTCCCAAGTGTCATAATGAATTCCAAAAGCTTTTAGTGAGATCTTCAGAGCGTCTAAAGCGTTTCCTTGGCCTCCCCTTGGGAGTGTCTAACACAACACAGCTCAACGTCAAATATTTTGTTTCAGGAGCCTGTGATCTAACACGCAAGTCAAGTGGCCAGCTCAGCAAATTCTTCATTAGTAGTGTGGATACTGAGCATGGACGCTCTTTCTAGGACTTCAGTGTCTGGGATCTTGTCTTGCCATTTAATCTTCTATAGCTTCTTAAGGCAGACTGTGGAAGCGGTTTAATTTCCTAGCGAGTTATGTGACCAGCCCAGCGAATCTGATTTAATAAATAACATACACGCTTTAATTTGCAATATTTAATCCTAACAACACCTCCTTGTGCACCATTCACGTAATGAGTCCGAGTCTGAGAAGTGATAATAGGGGAAAATGAAGGTGTCAAAGAATTTGGCACAGCATGTGACAATATTAGCAGCACACACTGGATATACACCAAGACAACTTATCATAAATAGAAAATAGTTATTTGTTGACAACAGAATAACTGAAACGTGTGACAATATTAGCAGCACACACTGGATATACACCAAGACAACTTATCACAAATAGAAAATAGTTATTTGTTGACAACAGAATAACTGAAACGTGACAATGGGAAATATTTTTGGACATAGATAGTGACAGACAAGAGATTACTAGTGATTGTTATGGAAAGGTTATCAAGTTAATTGATACCTGCTGTTAGAAACTGCAAGATGTGAAGAAGTAATCACCTACACCAGACAGTAACAATACCTAAAGTGAAGGCCCTGTTAAAACTTAAGACACAAGAGGCAAACGGTGCAAGACTCATATTTGCACTCCAATCGGCACTCAGTGGATGACATTTTAAGACATTTCCAAGTACTCATTTTAAGCTTGGTTGACCTAGCTGTGCTGGTCTATTTTAAAAACCTGCATCAATGTGGTTTTAAATTATTGACTTCTTAGACAGCAGACGTTAATCTAGCCACTTCCCACAGATTTTTATCCCAGCAGATGTCCAGGAGAGAAAATCATGAAAATATTAAAGCATGAATATTAAAGACTAAATTCACACTGGAAGTGTCCACTGATGAAACCATCTTGCCTTAGTACATTTTCACTAAAAGAACAGAGTACAAAAACAAGCAAATCAGATGATAGCAGGAATAAATTAATCCCATGTTGCTTGGAAGTCTAAAGATAAACAGCCACATAATGATTGGCACCCCAGCAGCTGACAGGTCAGCATAGGATCTCGGTCAGCTTACCCCAAGTTCTATCTTTTCACCATGCCTTGCAGTCCACCCCATATGTCTCCATATGTTCCAACTGCCTTTCCCAGGCCGTACATCGTTACCTGGTGCTTTCCTCTGTTGAAAGGAGTCAGCTCGCAATCCACATCTGCAAAGTTTCCTCTATCATATCTCTTCTAGGCAGCTATTTCCCATCTAGGGCACTTAGTAACTGCAGAAACTGTCCACATTTTGCTCCAGCCTTCATGATGTCCTTCCTTACCCCTTTGTGCCACACCTGTACATTAAGAGTCACCAGATACTGAGAAGGGAACTGAGTTGAAGCCCAGTTAATCCAGAGATCACTTACCTGTGAACTGTTCAGAGATGCGCTTGAATAATTCCTGGATGGCTGTGCTGTTACCGATGAATGTGGCAGACATCTGCAGGACAATAATATTACAATGAAATACAGCAACAAGAAATTACACCGCTAATAAATCAAAATGTGGTGGACACCTGCAGGACAATAATATTACAATGAAATACAGCAACAAGAAATTACACAACTAATAAATCCACAGCTAAATACAGAAGCCAAAAACAGAAGTCTGGCAAACACACATTGATTTGCATATTCTCTAGGATTTAGAAGCAACAGACGTATGACAATTATATATATATATATGTCTGCTTGCTTATGTTCGCTGGCTGTGAACTCCAGCGTGAAGTCCTGTATGTCGGATGAAGACATCCTGTTATCCATACATCAGTGTGATGTCATACAAGACCTGAGGTTTGCGTGAGTATCTGTTGGCTTATTGGTGTGCAGACTGGTGGTTCCTGGCCATGCAGGCAGACACTGACTTCGGAGGAAATTATATATATATATTTTAGTGAAATTACCAAAATGTTCAAGCAATTCAAGTTATCATAAACTGCCTGTGACAAGTATAGGACCCTGTTATATGCCTCAGGTGCTCTGAGTACATGGGAATAGACCAATCAGCATTTAATGGGCGATGTGGTGAATACCTTGCCAGCCACCTGTACACCCCAACACATTTCCTGGCTACCAGTTTAGGCTAGGACAACTTGGCAGCTCAGGTCAAATCTGAACATTCCTTCTGACGTAGATTCAAACCACCTAGTGATGTACAGACAGTGGTCTGGGGAAAAGCTTCACGCTCAAAACAGATCTGGCAGCAATCCGTCAGTACTTCTCTGCGTTAATCCAGAGGTTTTTTATTCCCCAGATGTAACTGTGATGTGTCTCGTTATGCACCCTTGGGCCAAAACATCCGACTTTTACGTGCATTTTTTTAATGCCAGGTTAGCATTCCTTGGCAACTCTCACTTTTGTTGTGCCGTCCACATCCCTGCTGGTCAAGTTAGAATGGCTAGAGACTTAAAGGTCAGCCATCAAGGGAAGGCAGGGGCAGTCCATGGGCATTTTCCACCATCCAAGGAGGCTTCCATAAGTGCAGAGCCAGCATACAGCGTTCAGACTGGGTCACCCAAGGAATCGCCACGTCCTTTGGCTGCTTCCGTGTATTTGTTATTTCGTTCGCCACTGGCCACTCTCCACGCAAACCAGGGACGGTCAGTAAGCTTTCGCTTCAGACTTCCGCAAAATGGATTCGCTAGCCATGTGTTCCATTTCGTGTTAATGTGACGTTTCTCCACCCATGACCACGCTCACTCAATGAGCTCAAGTACAGACTTGCATCGCAACCATTGAGTTCCACCTTTGGTAACGCTTACAATGTAGACTACATGTGCCGCCGGCTCAGCATCTTACCTCCATGCAGAAGAGAGCGGGTAACGGCCCGGCTCTCACATCCAGGGGATACTGACTTAGGTATTCAGCCATCTCCCTCAGCAGAGAGCCGTAGAATGTGTCTGGATCAAGAATACAGTGGCATTGTCCACCTGATTCAGACTTTTGACTGCTTGTCCTCAGTCTACCTGCAAGGCAGCAGGTGTGTGTCTTTTTTGGTCTCTATCCCATGAGTTTTCCGACATGTAGCTGTGCTATTGTCGGCATAACTCTTGGGGTCATTGGAACATGCAAGCCTCTCTAACATGAAATGGTGGAGACACGTCAGAGGGGTGTCAGAATTTAGGAATGAAAGGCAACCAGGAAAATATCTGACCATCCATAACTCATGCCACACCTAGATACCTAACAATACAAACCCCAACATTGCATTGGCATCTTTCCGTCTTGACAGACGATAGTTTCGTACATTGTGCTTCAAAAAGGCTTAATAACTACGACCCATGGCGGTGGCGAGTGTGGCTGGTCAGGCCAATTCTTGCTGCAAATGTTTGCCCACAGTAGATGCATGTGAAAACATGGTAATTTCCACCATTGTGCACCATCTTACGTCTCTCACGCTCTGTGTGTGCTTTATCTGCAATCATTTTCTCCTTTGTCTTTATTCCATTTCTGATAGTTGTCCTCCATGCAACACGTTCAACAGCGACTTGCTCCCAATGTGCATTATCAATGCCTGTATCAATCATGTCCCGCTTACACACATCTTTGTATCGTAGTAGAGGCCGACCCTGAGATCTGCTACACGCCTTAATTCACCAAAAATGATGTCCTTTGGTATTCTACCATCATCCATCCTCCTAACGATGTCCTATCCATCTAAGTCTACAAGACTGAGCATGGAATACACCGTCACACAACCTGATCTTTCCACTACTTCAGTATTTGTGATTTTGTCTTGCCACTTAATACCAAGTATTCTTCGCAGACACCGCATAAGAAAGCTGTTTAAACGTTTCTCTTGGCGTGAGTAAGTTGTCCAGGTTTCACTGATACAGGCTTGGTAGACGAGGACTTTTGTTTTGGCAGTAAGCTTCCTGTTCTCCCAAACTCTTTTTGCTAACGTGTTCATTGTTGTTGCTGCCTTGCCAATCCTGATGATTTCCTGACAACCCAATGCCATATTGATTTTCCTGACAACCCCAACAGCATTAACTAATACGGGACTACCAACACATTCTTTACCTTCAGACCACGTGGGGGAATGTCACAGACGGCTGTCTTCACGTTGTTGGGGATCCACTCCACAAAGTAGGATGAGTTCTTGTTCTGTACGTTCAGCATCTGCTCATCAACCTCCTTCATTGACATGCGCCCTCGGAAAATGGCAGCCACTGTCAGATAGCGTCCATGGCGGGGGTCGCAGGCAGCCATCATGTTCTTTGCGTCAAACATCTGCTGGGTGAGTTCAGGAACTGTCAGGGCTCTGCCAAGAATAAAACGAGAAAGATTAATACTGATAAACTCATCAGCTACCATATAAAACAGAGAAAGAAAAAAAAAAAATCTGTAAATAAACGGATCACTTATGACTTATTTTCAATACTTTATTTAAGCTGCATGAAATGTACACTATAAGTCTTTGTAGTTGAGTAAAATGTTATAAAATTATTTCATGTGAATAGCAGTCTAATGTCTACTACTTATAACATGTAAGTTTCTCTTAATCTCTACATGAAACTAAACTGCTATCTTTCATTATAAATAGGTACTTTCTACAATGTACGTGCTAACATGGGGGAAGAAAGTAAATAAATGACTAGCCAATAACACAAATCCATTGATTGAGCCAAGGAGAGTTTTAGTTAGATAAAACATGAATGACGACAACTAAGTGTGAGAAGGGGTGTTACCTGTACTGCTGGCTGCCTCTGGATGTGAGTGGAGCAAATCCAGGCATGAAAAAGTGCAGACGAGGGAAAGGCACCATGTTGACGGCCAGTTTCCTCAAGTCAGCATTCAACTGTCCAGGGAACCTCAGGCAGGTTGTGACGCCGGACATTGTGGCGCTGACTAAGTGGTTGAGGTCACCGTATGTAGGAGTGGTCAGTTTCAAGGTACGGAAACAGATGTCGTAAAGAGCCTCGTTGTCGATGCAGTATGTCTCGTCTGTGTTCTCAACTAGTTGGTGGACTGAAAGGGTGGCATTGTATGGTTCGACAACTGTATCAGACACCTGAAAGTGTATTTAAACAAATGTATATTGTCAGATTTTTCAGCAAAGTTGTAAGTTGCATTTTACAATGCCACTTCCCCTCTGGGCATAAATGGGAGTATGCTGATGGTGAAATGTCTAAAGCCTGGAGGGACTACGAACCCATGCCTACACCCAGTCAGTCTGTGCACTGCTAATTTGCCCAGAAGCATTTTCTATGGGTCTATGATATGACAGAACCATCACATCTTGTTGGACCAAGAGCAAGGAGGAATAGATGTCCAATCCTTTCCTCACTGTAACAAGCGAAGTGTCAAAACTGCATCCAACCATGCTCAAAACACTGCAATATCCCCCGTGGAGTTGGTACCTTTTTATTGGGTCCGGAGAAAAGTACACTCAAACGCAAGCCTTTGATGACCTGAATGTCAGTGCATCAGACTAGTTTAAATCTCAGATCTCCCACACAATTTAGTACCAACCATAATGTCCCTTTAATCAAATAACTGATGGGCAGCTGGCAAAAGGAAGACTGGGCATTTATAACTAAAAGCTGGTCGTCACCACAACGAGGGCACGACCTGGTAAATGTTTTACTACTGTACACCTTACCACTGCCAACTGCCTAGTGAACCTGCAATGTACACAGCTATTCTAATAGTTAACACAAGATAAGCAAGACATTTATGCCTGGAGATAATTGGAGCAGGCAAGCCACTCGACCACTTCCAAGTGGAGAGAACAGATGGGTGTCTTCCAAATATACCAAACTGTTACTACAAAAGCAGGTGTTTTTAATCAACTTCTAGTATCTAAACAGAGAATGACAGTCCACAAACAAACATTCAGCATGAATGAAGACTTACTTTGGGAGATGGTACAACAGAGAATGTGTTCATGATCCTATCTGGGTATTCCTCTCGAATTTTGCTGATCAAGAGTGTGCCCATACCAGAACCGGTGCCTCCACCTAGTGAATGTGTCAACTGGAACCCTGCAACAATCAAGACAACACTACTGAAACACAAAATTTAACAAACAACCAACGTAAATGAACATGTTAAAACTGTAGCGGTCTCTAAATTCACTATGCTGAACTAACAATTTTAGAGCAATTACAAATAATACACACAATTTTTCTAATGCAGAAATGCAGTAACCCAGAGTTTAAAGACAAAATATAATCATTATCATGGATGGGCTGCCTAGCAAAGTGGTCATGCTTTCTGCCTCTCACACTGAATCGCCCACATGAGTGCAATTTTTCCTGAAAGCCCCGTTGGGTCATCACTGCAGCTATGGAGTTTCTGCCTCTCACACTGAATCACCCATACGAGTGAAAATGTTCCTGAAATTGCTGTCGGGTCATCACTGCCGCCATGGAGTTTGTGCAATGTTCTCGTCAGGCAGCTTGCCGTTCCGCAGAGACCAAGCCAGATGAGGTCAGACCAAGCCAGATGAGGTCAAACCTAGTGCCTTTAATACCTAAAATATAAATACCAAACCATGGACAATACAAGAAGCAACATACCTTGCAAGCAATCACATCCTTCCGCTTCTTTTCTGACCACATCTAAGACGGAATCCACCAGCTCGGCACCCTCTGTGTAATGTCCTTTTGCCCAGTTGTTACCGGCACCAGACTGACCAAAAACAAAATTGTCTGGGCGGAATATCTGACCAAATGGTCCGGACCGGACACTGTCCATAGTGCCGGGTTCAAGGTCGACAAGGACAGCTCTGGGCACATATTTGCCACCTGTTGAAAACAGAAATAGAAAATATCTTAAACTGTTATACATGGGGACTAATTTCAATCAATACAAAAACGTGTTCACAAGACAAACTCATCCTAGGAACAAAAATACTTTACTTAAGTCCTAGGGGTTGTGTTTCACACGCATGATAAAGAAAATGAAATGTGAGTAAATATACCCACAGCAAATGGTACTCAGTATAATAGAAACAGTTTACTAGAAGCAGTTGTATAATAAGAATAAACACCATAATTAGGGAACAGCGGCACGGTCATGAATTATAGTGGCAAAATGTTACATGCTGGTTTGGCTTAATGGGTAATCAATGGAGATTAAATAGGAAGCTTGCCGAGAAATTTCCTGGTTCCTCTTTAGACAGTTAAACTGGCAGTCCAGGTCGGTTTAAAATAAAGTATAAGTGGATGCAAATTAGGCTGGTACGAAAGCGTTATTACATATGCTAAGCTGTAAGTGTTAAACTGACAGTTTTAACTAAATTCCCTGTCTTTTTCAAACAACGTCTGTCAGTTTAATTGTCAAGTAATACCAGGTGTTTGTAATGTTTCACTACACTTTGTATGTAGAACAAGTCTGAACAATGAAGTACATGACATCAAGAAATGTGCTTCAGTCCATCATGAAGCAATATGACATGAATGGCTGTCTCCTGGAGTAATTCTATGGGGTTTCTTGAAAGGAAATGTTTACAAAAATACACAATTGAGGACCTGAAATAAGCAATCAGAATTACCATTCAAGGAATAACAGACACGTTGCAGAAGGTATCTGACAATATGAAGGGGTGTGTACAGTCATGTACTGAAGCCAGTGGTGGACATTTCCAACACCTGTTATAATGAATAGTTTGTTGGTACTTTCCAGCTTCCCCAAAACAGTGATAGACTGTAGCAGCATAGTATTGTAACTAATTAAATTAATTTTTTAGCACACGTCATCATCAAGTCGTGCCGACTGGCGTAGGCGTTCATGGCTCTCCACAGATCTGTCATTGAACGATTATATTTACTTTTAGAATAAAATACTTCTCAAAACGTTAACGTGTGTGAAAGTGTGAGGAGGAAATAGTACTTTGCATTAAAACAATAGTTTAACGTTCGGCTTGAACAAGGTAGAGCAGGACCACACGACCTACCTGAGGCTTCATTGTAATAGACATTGATCCTCTCTAGTTGAAGGTCGCTGTCCCCATGGTAGGTGCCTGTCGGGTCGATGCCATGCTCGTCTGAGATCACCTCCCAGAACTGTCAACAAATCATCAACTATTAGCACAACAGACACATAGTGTCTACATCTATCACTCTATCCATCACCTAGTGAAATCTCTGCAATCATGCTTGGCTGTGATAGATCAGCTCTCCTGAGCCTACAAAGTACATTCTGCTAGGCTGTATCCTGACCATATGTCTGTCTTTGACACCCTCAATCTCTTTTAGCCATATTTTCTTCAATAGACACGTCATTTCTTCTGCATTCATCCAGACTTTTTTTTTTCGGACGTGATTGCGTTGTGCCTGTTTACAGCAGAGCTGCGTTCTTGCGCCGTTAGGCCGACACATCCGACTTCTGCAGGCATTTGTTGACCGAGTTAACATTCCCGGGCCACATCATTTGATATCCACAAATCACACCCCCCCCCCCTTTTTTTTTAAATTTCCTTAAGCAGTACTTTGCATATGCACAATATTAGGTTTAAATTAGACTATGTACACACAGGCTTTGCAGTATTACAACACTCAATTTATAATGGACTGCACCATCTCACAATTCAGACAGCAACAATGCATTCTTGTTTGGCTGTGTTCATTACCTTATTTGATCCAGTCTAGCCACTTATAGCATCACCACCCCTCTGCTGTGTCCTACCGTGACGAGGTAGAGGGGCTTGCGCGTCCCAATGACCCCAAGAGCTATGCTGACGGTAGCACAGCTACTGGTAGGGCCACCCATGTCGGACAGGTCAAGGGAGAGGGACCAGACAAAGAGACACACAAACCTGCTGCCTTGTAGGTAGACTGGGGACAGTCAAAGGCTAGGGAAAGCACCCCGAATACATGCTTGTCGAAATCGGATGTACTGAGCCACAGGCTTGACAAAGCAGTGCAACGTAACTTAATTCATGTCACAAATCAAAATTAATCGTTATGGTGCTAATCCCGTGAAGTCCCATCAGGCGGCGATAGTGCCGGGCCCCCTGCCTCGAGGGGGTCCACCCATGACTACTGGTGGTCACCTTCCCCTGTGCTCTGGAGTCAAGGCACAGAGGAGTAGGTTAAGAGCTATTGACCAAATACCCCAGACAACATACTACAGTGGAATGCCGAAGGAGTTTACAAGAAGAAAGACTCCCTAACACAGCGTCTTCATAAAGATAGAATAGATGTGGCATGCATTCAAGAGAGACACCTCAACGCCAATCACAAATTCTCAGTCAGAGGATGTCAGGCCACACGTTTCGACCGCGAAGGACACAAAGGAGTTCTCTAATACTTACACGAAATACAATACCTTGCAGCGAAGTATCTGTGATCTCTGACAACCAAACGGAAATTATAGGTGTTGATATAATGATAAAGGACGGGAAAATAAGAATCTACAATCTGTATAGCCCAGCAGATAAGGACCTTACACTCTCAAACATGAAAATAACTGACACAAACTGCATTATTGTGGTTGCGCTAGCTTGCTTTTTGAACTCAAGCACAGTCCATAGACTATTTATAGAAGTGATGGACTGAATTTTGTGTGCTTTCCCTATTAACAATGTCCCTCGCCAACAGGCGAACCCACTCTGACTTCAGGTGTCAGTACTATAATCCATGGTGTGAAAGGTCAACCAGTGAGCATTAATTCTTGATTTGAATGCTAAAGTACTACCACTCCTTTTTTCAGCCCAACTTCAGAACTTACTAAAAGCATTATAGGCACTCTTCCGAATAACGATCCCAAATTATTTAGCGTAACAAGCATCCCTTACAGGACATCATTAGGTGATGTCGATCACTTCCGGTTCAGTGTGTCGTGGACTGCTAGACCGATCGATGGATGCAGTAAATGTTTCCTGGGCCCGGAGGGGGCCTCACTGTCGGTGTGTACCTATCAGTTATATGTGGAAATGCGTACGTGCAAGATATAGATATACACTCCGATGAGTGAGGGCCCACCGGGTCCAGAAAACATTTATTGCATCCTTCGATCTGTCTAGCTGTCTACCACTCAATAACTGTACATATCATCCCTGAACAAACATAATCGTCTAATGAGGTCCTGTAAGGGATGCTTTTTACAAGAAATAATTTGAGACCGTTATTTGGAAGTGTGCCCCATTATATTATAGTCTGCATCATTATTTTACTCTTTATCTGTTTCTACATGATACACATTTACATCAGTTTGTATTATATTTTTGAAATAGTTTTTCACAACAGCTGGTGATTTACAATTCTTGATTGACAGCAAGTGGAAACTGCAAATGGGTTTAAAAAATATGAACGCTTAGAGAAGCATGATAAAAAAAAAAATAAAAACGTGCAGAACCACCAAACTGCAGCTCCTAGGACACAATCTCTCTTATATTTATATAGATAAAATGGGTGATGTAATCTCTGGATGACATTTTGCTAACATTAATTAACATGGTAAAACCTGTTCTGTTCCATCTGCACTAGTGATCTTGAATTGAAAAGTGAAGAAACTATCCTAGGACTCCACAAGAAGAGCTGTTTTTTTTCCAGTATATTTTACCAAAACTTAGTGCTTATATGTTTGTGTCACTATAGTCTGTAGCTAGAAGAAGCATGTTCTTGTCTCAAACTGTCTTAAAGAGAATTCTCATGTCTTGTCTCTGGATTTCGTGCACTCCAGAATTCCACAGAAGTCAGTGCATTAGAAAAAAACATACTGCGTTTGTAGGGACCTGTTCATAAACAACGAGTTTGAATGAGTATGTCTAATTTATGCTGCAAACAATGCTAACTGACAGTGATAAAGCAGATTCAAGCAGGTCTGCAAATGTTAATTATTAACATTTGCAGACCTGCTTGAATCTGCTTTATCACTGTCAGTTAGCATTGTTTGCAGCATAAATTAGACATACTCATTCAAACTCGTTGTTTATTATAATAATATATACACCGACACAAAATATCCTAGAATTAAGTTTAGAGAAAACGCTTAATTCGCCGTCTACCTTGCTGTAATCACATCCTAGCGAAGAAAAACGTTTGCAAAGCAGCAATGGCAAACGGTTCCACTCGATGACTAATCAATGAATAAGCATAATTGATTCTGTTATTTTCCTATATTTTTGTTTCAACAATTGCTTGCATTACGAAAGTATCTCAGCACATTTGAAATTACATGCATTGAGAATTACAATATTACAGTAGACTGCAATCATTAAAACGTGAGTTTTGTGTTATTTGTATGAAGTCAGTTTTTATTACGATGGTAACCGTTCTACGTTCTCATGTCCGCCGGGTGAACACGCTATCGTACCATCTAGAAAAAACTTGCGTGTAATAAAACTACGCTGTTGAGTCAGTGTTGAAATGTTCAACAGATCGCATACTGCTATTCTAAATAACTCTTAAATCGAAGCAGTTAACCGTGTGAATCAAAAATTACCTTGGCACCGATCTGGTTTCCACACTGTCCGGCTTGTAGATGAACGATTTCACGCATCTTGAGACAAGTATGGCTAAACTTGGAATGTGTAAGGAACGGATTCAAGATCACTTCTAGCCTTGGCGGGATGAACGTTGGCCTGACATGCGCACAGGCGTCTCAGATAAAAATAAACTGTTTAAATATTTCTATCCAATCATGTTGCTTGTCAATAACGCGCACTGAATCTGATTGGTTACCATGTCTGCCGAGTCCATTGTGGACAATTGAAGGGGTAAATAAGGTTAGAAGTTTGAACAAGGCGGTGAAGGGGTTCAATTGATCCTGATTACGTTACAGATTAAGTGTTGGCTAATGCAATCAGATTAGAATAATAGATCTCATTGAATCCCGCAACCCCAGTCGTGGGTCTCAGGTTCATCTATTATTGCTGATCAGTTTTTTATTAGCCTTGTTCATGATACTATTATGGCTTTAGCTGATTAATGGTGCGTCATTGCTGTCAGTTGCTTTTGTTTTCGTTTGCTGTTTGTTTTTGTTTTCCTTTGCCGATTGATTGATTGATTGATTGATTTAGGAACCGACATCACAGCATTCGGGACATTCCCATAAGCGCTCCGTCTCCATCCCCAGCAGCCTTTCATCCTTTGCCGATGAAGGTCTTTACATATTTATGTATGATCGTAAGCTCCTAAAGATAAACCCAGCTCTTGTTTTCACCATTATTTATTGAATATTTACCCTACTTTATTGCGTACCTAAGCTCGTTGGTGCATATATTTATATATAGGAAGAGGTGGCCCGCTTACTGTTTTAAGTACACTTATATCACCCGATCTGTTCAGTTTGTACAGCGAAATAGTAGTAAGATCCATACAAGACATGCCATAAATTTTATTGGGTGGGCATAATGTAAATTACCTGCTTTATGCTGATGGCATGGGTTTTGTCGCTTAAAATGAAACGCAATTGAGAGAAATAGTAAACATAATTGCGATCGAAAGTAATTTTTTTTTAAAGGGGCGGGGGGTGAACAGTCTGAATAACAGAAAAACAGAAGTAATGGTTATCACAAAGAAATATTTCATACCCAAATGCAACATAGAAGTAAATAGAACGATCTGAAACAAGTCACTATTCAAGTATTTGGGTAATTTAATAACAGCAGCTGGAAGATGTACTAAGACAGTTCATGTAGAATAGTTCAAGGCATATTGTCTTTGTCAATCGAGGTTAAGAAAATAGTTCCTAACAGTTATATTGAGCCAGTCCTGAGGTACAGAAGAGAATTATGGATAATTAGCAGGCCAGCCTGGAATTATACGGAAGCTGCGGACATGTGGTTTTATAGATGAATAATAAAAATACCATGGAAATGTAGAAAAATCAATGAAGACATCTTGAAAGAAGATTCTCCCAAAGAGAATTAGCTGATCCGCAGTCTTTGAATTAGTGTTATAAGTAGGGGAAAGCTGGAGCGTATCGTCATTACGGGAATAGGTCAGCATGGCCGAATGGATAAGAACGCGTGTTCTTAAACATCCAGTGTGCTGATGCCGAAGTAAGGGTTTCAATCCCTACACCGGACAGCTGGACTAAAATGTTGACCTATTGTCTTTGACTTGGGGGTGTAAATTACAAGTACCTCTGAAGTCGGAGTGAGTTCGCTCGATGGCGAGGGACAATGTTAATAGGGAAAGATAATCTACACGTAAAATTCAGTCCAGCATTGCTAGAGGTAGTGTGTATGGACTACGCTTGAGTTCAAAGCGAGCGAGCGCAATAAAAATCACTACGGGAAAATTGGAGGGGAGGAGAAGCAAAGGTAGACTAAGAGAGAAGATGATGGACAGTTTGACATCATGTCATGGAGGAAATGGGTTTCAGATATTATAGGCAACACACGAAACAGAAGACTATGATCTCAATTGCCAAAGGACATGGACTATAAGAAGATGATTACAGATTAAAGATGGAAAGGGAAGAGAATTTTATGTAAAATATTAACACGGTTAATAAATTGTATTTATGAATTCTTAATTTAGTTACTATCTTATTTAGTTAATGTCATTTTTTTTCTGTATTTGCTCGCTTGAACTCAAGCGTATTCCTTGCATGTGCCACTACTTCTAATGCACTCATATTTGTATTTTGGTTAGCTTTTCCTATTACCAGTGTCCCTAGCCATCAGGCAAACCCACTCTGATTTCTGAGGTACTTGTAATTTTCGTTCCAAAGTCAAGGACGAGAAGTCCATCTGACCAGTTTAAGAGCGAGCGCACCTTATCCATTCGGCCTTACTGACTTCCAATTACCGTCATTTAATTACGTTTTCCTCCTTCGACAGAAGAAGGTGCTATCGTACACAATGTTGTGACAGTACATGTTGCAAGACCAGATATTGCAAGATCTATAATATTCCTTTTCTTTCGTAGCTTTTTGCTAGTAGATGTTTCTGATTCCGCTGCTGCCTTCACCTTCTCCCTACATCTTCAGGCGTCAATCTTCCGGGAATCTCCGTGGCGAAGTTGTTTCGTGGTCTACCTCGCCCTCTGAAGGTTGTGGGTTCGAATCCGGGTCACATCGTTCGGTTCACGAGTGCAATTTTCTCTTAAGCTCCTGGGGGTCGTCGCTGGAGCTATTGGGGTCGACCAGCCTCATAAAAATTAGTGCAGCTAATTTCCCGGGAATTGCCTGGGGTGAAAAGGCGACTTGAAAGTAACTGGTTATGTCATGTCATAATTTTGCAGCCTCAGAATATGTGACGACCTTACACTTCATACCCCAATGGCCGTAGTTACAATTGGACTACCCTTATAGTAAGACATAACCTTTTACATTAAAACTTCTTCTTCTTCTTCTTCTTCTTCTTCTTCTTCTTCTTCTTCTTCTTCTTCGTACACCTTCAGTCGTCAACATAAATATATGAACAACAAAAAAGCAAGTCATCTTTATTGTCAGCTCTATGAAGTTTGTCTTCAAAGGATGTTGGTATGGACCAAAATAGCCTGTTCTGAATATGATCGACACTTCTGCAACAAATTCTTAGTTGTTATTTTACCAGTACCACAGTAACATTCATCAGTATCTCACATCTTTAATTTATTACACATGCACTATTTTAGTATGTTTTGAACTGTGAATTAAAATTTTAACGATTATGCTAACCCAAACTTTGGAGCAAGTCGTTGCCATCGCGTTGCGTGAAGGAAAAAAGATCAGACATGGAATAAAGACAGAGGAGAAATGACTTCAGATAGATCAGAAACTGAGCGTGTTAGACTCAGATGGTGCATGATTGTGGAAATGACCACGGGTTCGCGTGCATCTATTGAGAACGTGAATTGGTCTGATCAGTCACATTCGCTACGCCATGGGTTGTGTTTATTATGCCTTTTGTGCATAGTTGGTCATGCGTTGAAGTCCACTTATTCCCGCAGCGAGACGCTGTCGTCATTTGCAGGTGACAGGTTCGAATCCCGGTCGGTAATTATAGCTTTCAATTTTTATGTTTTCTAGTAAATCCTCTTGTCTCTACTTCTTTCCCCTACCTCTATGAGCACATTTGTGCTTATTTGTGAACTGTCTTTGTTTTTTGTGTGTGTTTTTTTTTAAGCACAATGTAACAAACTGTAGCCTGTCAAAATGGCAAGGTGCCAGTAATGCTAACCCAATTTAAAATAACAACGGCGATTAGTCCACCCCTGCTAGCTCTATTATATCGCATAATAGACTCTTCCAGCGTCAGGATTATACTTCATGGATAGATGATCTTAGTGGATTGTAATAAAGACAATGAATAAAACGCGACCAAACACGTATAGAGGCATTCGCGCCTCGTTACCGAAAAATGACAAGAACCAGCTTGCTTGAAAAAGTGGCAAACGAACAAGTTCTTGAAAATATTACAGAAGTCTCCTTAAAATTATCAAGCAGCAAAGAATGTGTGGTTTGGCCAAAGTCTAAGACTTGGAGCAACACCAAAATGAGTTCTGAGTCATCGTGTTTGGAAACAAGGACGGGTTAGACCTAAAAAAAACATCAATAAACCAATCTTAAATAATTATCTCACAACAGACATACAAGAGATTAAAAAATGTAAAATAACAATGAGCAATGTAGCTTTCTGTTAGTTGCATATCCTTTACGGGCGTAGCAGTCAACCTCAGCATTTTTTGGCTGTTCGTGATTCCTTGGCAAGTTACGTTCAGTAATTTGCCATTGCTTTCTGAACGACCGGCACTCATACCATTTCATTAAAAAAACCAACGCAGCTGTGTTTCGAACGCGGTATGAAGGATTACGAACTGCGGCAGTAACCCCTTCGCCAGCTTTACAGAACAATCAATCAAAATGTGCTACTTATCTCAGAATCTCCAAACTTCTCTCAGAGGATTAAAAAGAACGGAACAAGATAGACAAGCTGTGATGGAACAATAAGGAATCTACACGACCAGCCCAATGGCTAGTTTGATGCTTGATGACAAAGATGAGAATAACATGAACTGATGGGACACATGAACTTGGAGCAGGCAGAACTCAGGGATGCAGTGCACGGGCCAGTTTGAGTAGAATATGCACTTGGGTACTTTGCTGGTTTTGCTTTCGCTCGCTTTGACCTCAAACGTAGTCCAATCACGTACTACTGCTTCTTGTGCACTGGACTGATTTTTGAGCGTGGATTAACTTTCCCTATTACCAGTGTCCCTCGCTATCACTCCGACTTCTGAGGTGCTTGTAATATACGAATCCAAGTCAAGGATAAGAGGTCAACATTTTAGTCCAACTGACCGGTGTGTCGTGTCCTCCTTTAAAGTGTCGTCCCTGGAGTGAGGAGATCCGACACCCACATTATAATATTATTTTTTTTCCCCCTCAATATTCTGGAGAATCCACCAGCTTCCGTCCAACACACTCCATCAGCCTATGGACACCTTTTCCTATCACTCTCACACTGTCGTACTATGCCCCCTTCTCATACTTCCCCAACGCAACATACTCAACAACTCTTACTTCTAGAAATTAATACAGATTAATTTATTAAAATAAAAGTGTAACGTGTATGAGACGTGTATGCGAAGAAAATGTGTGACGTGTTCTATAAAGTGTAGAGAATCTGACTCTCAGACATCAGATCAGTCCGCTGATCACAGCAAAGATAGACCACAGCACGTTACGTCAGAACAAGTACGTCTCACCCGTTGCCGGAACCATCCTGCCGGATACTGCTTTGCTTCTGTAGACCTCTGGTAATCCCATTTCATGAACATGAGAAATAGACACCGGTGGTATGAACAGTTACTTATGGACCGGATTCACTCTACACAATGTCCGTTCCTAATGTTCTCTAACCAACTGCACAAGTTCTTTTCTAGTGTTTACACAGTTAGTAAAGTTAAGTGTTAGTCGACAGATCATCCTCGTTGCACATCGAACCATTCAGTCCGCAAGTGCTAATTACTAATGTTAATTGTTACTGTACTAACACTAGTTACTCTTAACCGGTTCTCGGTTCGTTACCACTGTTTAATGCTGTATGGGGCAACTGTAATCTTCACTATGTTGGGTGAATCAACCTCCCTCTAGCTTTTAATCACGTCTGTAAGCAATCTTTATTGATTGCCGAACTGGTGTTCTTCCGACTGGGATTTTCTTCCTTCCCAAAACTTTATTGAGCTTCCTTGGATCTGGTAGGGAACCTTAAATGGCACCACTGCAGTCCTATCAATCATATCTACATCTGCCATTATAGGCACGTGTAAAATTAAGTCACTAATTAACACACGGTAGATATTATTTCCACTAGGCGCTGCCGTGCCCTGGCACTCTGACTAAAGCATAATTTCAAGTCCTCCCTAGCTGGTCACAACTAGAGTTTATATGGCAAACTACCAAAGTTGTCCACGTGACTTTATCCTCTTCTCCCCCACACAGGTGTTATTTGGACATATCAACCATTTGCAAGGATCTATTTTTCCGGGCTTAAATCCTGTCAAAGTTGTCAGTAATTGTTAAGATTCTCAAAACAAGCCAGCGAATTTTATGACGACTTCCAACAAACAGTTGCAAATAACCCCGTCAAACTCTTCATGTTCCGGAAACCAAGAATTGACATATGTACTGTTTTCTCCCTACTAAGTACTTCCGTTTTACATCTGCCATTGTGATCTCACGGCTTCCATCTGCATTCAAATGTTGACAAACTTGTCAATCTTCTGTTCCGTGGTGACAATATATGTGATTCTAACTGGTAATGAACTGCCAACTCGGTGTATCCCTTCCTTCTCACTCAACACCAAATGTGTAGATGGGCTGACCCCACTGCTTCCATTTACATTCAAATGTAGACAAACTAATCAAGGCGATGCCAGGACCTGTCACCATCAACACCGACCGTTCCAAATCCGTTATAGATGTACACGTGCAGCTACAAATATTGTCCTGAGATTTTGACATCCGCGGTGTTTTTCCAGTTAGTAAAATAATGGTGCTGAAAATACACGCCAAGCAAACGTCGGGAATATTTATCTGTTTAACTCATGGCAATCTCGCGACATAGGCCCCCTCTTAAGAGAGTAGTCCATCTCACTCTCCTCCACCATGAGTTAAATCCAGATAATTCATTCCTCTTCTTCAGGAGCTGGGTGTCTTGACAAGAAATCCGCTCCAACATTTTCCTTCCCAGGAATGTACTCTACTGTGAAATTATACGGTTGAAGTAACAACGACCACCGCATCAAACGTGCGTTGAGCTTCTGAGAAGTAGCCAGGAACATCAGGGGCTGATGATCCGACTGAACCCGAAACTTAACTCCATACAAATATGGCTGAAATTTTTGCACTGCCCATACGAGGGACAAGCATTCTCTCTCGACGGTTGAATAATTCCTCTCCGCCGGTAGAAGTTTCTTACTTGCGTATGCTACAGGTTTCAAAACCGAAGCATCGTCTTTTCCTTCCTGTAACAAAGCGGCTCCAATTCCAATCGCACTCGCATCTGTTCTCAACACAAATTGTTTGGAAAGGTCAGGGAGCTGTAATACAGGTTTGCTGACCAAGGCCTCCTTTAACTGACTATAGGCATTCTCACATTCTGGTGTCCAAATGATTTGATCCGGTAATCCCTTTTTCAAGGTTTCGGTCAACGGAGCTCCCAGTTCAGTGAAATGTGGGATAAATTTGTGGTAGAACCCACACAACGAGAGAAAAGATCGCACATCCTTCTTCGTTTTTGGCCTTGGTGCATTTCTGATTTTCTCCAGGTTCTTCTCTTCTGGAACAATGTGTCCTGGAGTGATGGTGTGACCTAGAAATTCCAGAGTCTGGTAACCAATCATGCACTTGGTTGGACGAGCAGTAAGCCCTGCTTCCTTGAGCCTATTAAACACTCTCTCCAAGGATTGTAAGTGGTCATCCAGGCTTTCACTGGAAATCAGAATATCATCCATGAATGAGATGATGGACGGATCCTGTAACGGATCTAGTAAAGTCCTCATCATGCGTGTAAACACACTAGGTGCATTGCTGAGTCCAAAGGGCATGACCTTGAATTCGTAGTGTCCACTGGGTGTACTGAAAGCTAACAGTGGTCGAATCTCCGGTTTGACTGGTATCTGATAGTACCCCCGACTCAGATCCACCTTTGAAAAGTACCGAGCCTTATGGAGCCTAGCGAATAACTGAGTTGGATTCGGCAAAGGTTCCACCTGAAACTGTGTATGACTGTTCAGCAGTCGGTAATCTATACACAACCTGTGTTCTCCACTTGGTTTGCGTAACAAAACTACCCCCGCATTGTATGGGGATGTGGATGGTGCAATCACGTCATCCTCCAGCAGTTTTTTTTTATTTCCTCCTCCAGGGCCTTTTCTTTAGAGAATGGCACTGGGTAAACCTTCTGACGAACCGGCTCCTGTGTGGTCAAAGTCATCTCAAACTCCACCAACCTCTTTCGTCCAGGTTTATCAGTCAGTATCTCCTTATGAGACTTGAGAACCTGGGTTATCCTTTCCCTCTCCTGGGAGGTCAGATCAGGGTTCACTTGTACATCCCTATAGGTTTCCTGGTGTACTAAGGGATATTCCCTGCCCTCGCTGGTTCCCACTTCTGTCTCCCCTGCAACTGCCATTGCCATGAGGTGAGCTGCCTTGTCTCCGGGTCTCTCTTCGTATTTCCGCAAGAGATTGATATGGAAAATCTTCGACTTTCCCCGGATCCGGATTTGATAGTTGGTTCTGGATATCACCCTTTCCACGGGAAATGGTCCTTGCCAACCTATCTCCAGTTTGTTGTTTCCCGTTGGGAGTAGCAACAAGACTTTATCTCCCACCTCTAGAGATCTTTCTTAGACCTACGGTTGTAGTAAGCCGCATGTCTTTTCCTGGCCTTTTTCAAGTTTTGATTTGCCAGAGTCCATCCCTTGTGGAGTTTTTCTTTCAGTTCCTCCACGTATTTGTAGGATGAGATCACTTCTTCTGACGTCCCCTCTTCAGTCCAACTCCTCAACATGGCTTCCAACGGTCCTTTGATTGGACGACCAAACAGCAACGTAGCGGGTGGTAGTCCTGTTGAGCCATGAGGAACTTCCCGATAGGCAAAAAGTGCTGCTGGGATATATTCATCCCACCTATCAGGTTTTTCCTGCGCTAATTTCCTGAGCATTGTCATCAACGTGCCGTTGAAACGCTCCACTTGTCCATTGGCTTGAGGGTGGTAAGGGCTGGTATGTATGTGGTTAGAGTGAAACACCCTAAATACCTCCTCCATGAGTTTTCCACAAAACTGAGATCCATTGTCCGTCAGAATTTGATCCAGAAAGCCTAATCTGGTAAAGGCCTCCATCAGTGCGTCCGCCACTCTTTTCGAGTCAATCGTGGTCAACGGTATAGCCTCACCCCACATTGTACAGCAATCCACCATTGTGAGTATATACATGTTCCTCTTCCTAGTCCTGGGAAGTGGACCCACGATATCGATGGCTACCCTCTCGAAAGGAGAGTTCATGATGGGCATCTCACCCAACATCACCGGTGCTGTCCAGTGTTTCGGTGCCACCCTCTGGCACTCAGGGCATGACTTCACATACCGACGCACATCATCTGTCATTCCCGGCCAATAGTAGTGGCAGGAAATCCGCTGCATGGTGGCGGCAATACCCATGTGTCCACTAAAGGAGATGGTATGCCCCATATGAAGAATCTGGGACCGATGAGCTTTCGGGACGACCAACTGACCGTATAGGTTGTCTCCCCTTCCTGCTCTCCTGTAGAGTATCCTATTCTTCATGTAGTACTGCCCCCGTCCTGGTGGATCAGCACTTTTCTGCAGCTTTTTGTAGCAAGGACGTAAAGTATCATCCTCACTCTGGGCAGTTCGTAGCTCCCCCGGCATTGGGTTAGTCACAATTGCGTCTGCCTCTTCCGTTTTCGCCTGAGAGCGAGTCTGCATTGCTCCCATATGAATAGGCTCCCTGGGCATTCCCAGAAAGACATACCGGCAACCTAGGATGACTGGAAAAATGGGATCGGTCAATACAGCGGCCTTGATGGTGCCGGTGACGTACCGTGACCGAATCTCCACATTAGCAATGGGCAACTTCATGACTACAGCACTCTTCTGTGCAGGCTGTATATCCAAGGTTTCACCTGTGAATTGTTCTGGATGTACTAGATCCGCAGAAATCACGGCCTCCCCGTCCAGTCCTGTGTCGTATAAACACTCCACTTGACGACCGTTAACCTCTACCAATTCCACTACAGGTGGTTTTTCCTGGTCTGGAGTCTCTTCCTCGGCCTCGACCTGTTCGGTGGGCTCCACCTTAGGTTTCCCTGAGCACACGACGAATTGAGTGTCTCCTGACTTTCCCCTGCAGTCAATAGCATTGTGCGTGTTTGACTTGCATTGGTTGCACCATTTCCCTGTCCTAGATTTTCTATTGTCGGACTTGAGTGAGCTCTCCTGGTGGCGAGCTTCCTTTTTGACCTTGGCATATTCCGTGACAACCTCCTTGGAAGTCACTTGACATGCTGCAAAATGAGGGTTCTTAGCCTTCGATTTGCAGTCCCTCGTATTGTGAGAGGGTGACTTACAAATTGAACACCACTTCTCCGACCACGGTCGTTTAGGTGTAGAGCTTGAGGTGCTCTTGCTTCCCTCCTTCTTCTTCTCTGAATTATCCTCTGATTTTTGCACATAAGGTTCCCACTTTTTGGTTCCTGAGTTTTTGGCTTTCTTCTTGTCATGTTTCTCTTGACTTTTGGTGTTGGTGGAAAGGTTTTCCCCTGCCTCCCCATGTACCTCGACGAACCGTTCTGCTAATTTATTCACGAGGTCAATACGTTCCGCTCCTTGTTCTCCCAGGAACGTCCTGAGAGGTTTAGACATTTGCTTCTTCAGCTGGTCGACCACCATGAGCTCTTCCAGACTCTCATAGTCATGTGCGAACCCAGCCAAATCCATCCACTTATGGAGATAAGATTTAAGACGCAAACTGTAGGCGGCAAACAACTCTCCCGGTTCTCGTTTCGCTGCTCGAAATTTTTTCCGGTAGGTATGCGATGTAACCTCGAATCGTTTCAGCAGAGCCGTCTTTAATTCATCATAATTGTTCTCATGTCCTGGTGGCAGGCGAGTATAAACCTCGTATCCTGTCCCGCGTAATCCCTGGGATAGCTTAAGATTCCATTTGTTACGCTCCAGACCCATAGCAACTGACATAGCCTCGAAGCGTTGAAGGTATTGGTCAATCTTCTCTTTGTCCTCCTCGTAGACCGCTAAAGGAAACTTCATAGCATGGTACCCATGTCCACCTACTGGTGTTGATCCTGGGATGGAGGAACCTCCAACTGTTCCCTCAGTTTCTCCATTAGATTGACTCTTCAACTCGAGTTCCCTCATCCGGTACTCGTGCTCCCTTTTCTGTGCTTCCTGTTCAGCTTCTAATTTCCTAGCTGCTTGCTCAGCTTCAAATTTCCTAGCTGCTTGCTCAGCTTCCAATTTCCTAGCTGCTTGCTCAGCTTCCAATTTCCTAGCTGCTTGCTCAGCTTCCAATTTCTTAGCTGCTTGCTCAGCTTCCAATTTCTTAGCTGCTTGTTCCAACTCCATCCTTCTCAATTCCAGCTCGGCCTTTCGATCATCCCTTTCTGCTTGACGATACTCTCTCTCCACTTCCTGTATGTAATCCGTTAGAGCAGACCCCGCCAATCCCATTTCTTCCCCCCTTGCCTTTAATTCTGCGGTGCTAAGTTTAGGGGTGGCCATTATACAGAGAGGTAAGCTAGCAGGTCTAGTACAATATAACTGCAAATTACTATACCGATATATGAACAAGTACTATAAATCTCGATATTACCACACACAGTACATTCACTCAGTGACAAGAGTAGAATCAGGACCACAGACCTATGCAGACGTGTGAAGTGTGAACAGGTAAGATATTAATCCTAACCCCTATCCACATTCACTCTAGCTGGATTCTCCAAAATGATATCTCCCTTTTATAACTAAGGATCCCGTGTCAAAAGACCCCGTTGTCAGAAGATCCCCCTGTCAAACGTTCCTGCTTGCAGGAGATCTCGCTGTCCAAGGATTCCGTTTACGGGAGATCCCGCTGTCCAACGATCACGTTTACGATAGATCCCACTGTCCAAATATCCCGTTTACGAGAGATCCCACTGTCCAAATATCACGTTTACGAGCCCCCAGTAATGTCGTGTCCTCCTTTAAAGTGTCGTCCCTGGAGTGAGGAGATCCGACACCCACATTATAATATTATTTTTTTTTCCCCTCAATATTCTGGAGAATCCACCAGCTTCCGTCCAACACACTCCATCAGCCTATGGACACCTTTTCCTATCACTCTCACACTGTCGTACTATGCCCCCTTCTCATACTTCCCCAACGCAACATACTCAACAACTCTTACTTCTAGAAATTAATACAGATTAATTTATTAAAATAAAAGTGTAACGTGTATGAGACGTGTATGCGAAGAAAATGTGTGACGTGTTCTATAAAGTGTAGAGAATCTGACTCTCAGACATCAGATCAGTCCGCTGATCACAGCAAAGATAGACCACAGCACGTTACGTCAGAACAAGTACGTCTCACCCGTTGCCGGAACCATCCTGCCGGATACTGCTTTGCTTCTGTAGACCTCTGGTAATCCCATTTCATGAACATGAGAAATAGACACCGGTGGTATGAACAGTTACTTATGGACCGGATTCACTCTACACAATGTCCGTTCCTAATGTTCTCTAACCAACTGCACAAGTTCTTTTCTAGTGTTTACACAGTTAGTAAAGTTAAGTGTTAGTCGACAGATCATCCTCGTTGCACATCGAACCATTCAGTCCGCAAGTGCTAATTACTAATGTTAATTGTTACTGTACTAACACTAGTTACTCTTAACCGGTTCTCGGTTCGTTACCACTGTTTAATGCTGTATGGGGCAACTGTAATCTTCACTATGTTGGGTGAATCAACCTCCCTCTAGCTTTTAATCACGTCTGTAAGCAATCTTTATTGATTGCCGAACTGGTGTTCTTCCGACTGGGATTTTCTTCCTTCCCAAAACTTTATTGAGCTTCCTTGGATCTGGTAGGGAACCTTAAATGGCACCACTGCAGTCCTATCAATCATATCTACATCTGCCATTATAGGCACGTGTAAAATTAAGTCACTAATTAACACACGGTAGATATTATTTCCACTAGGCGCTGCCGTGCCCTGGCACTCTGACTAAAGCATAATTTCAAGTCCTCCCTAGCTGGTCACAACTAGAGTTTATATGGCAAACTACCAAAGTTGTCCACGTGACTTTATCCTCTTCTCCCCCACACAGGTGTTATTTGGACATATCAACCATTTGCAAGGATCTATTTTTCCGGGCTTAAATCCTGTCAAAGTTGTCAGTAATTGTTAAGATTCTCAAAACAAGCCAGCGAATTTTATGACGACTTCCAACAAACAGTTGCAAATAACCCCGTCAAACTCTTCATGTTCCGGAAACCAAGAATTGACATATGTACTGTTTTCTCCCTACTAAGTACTTCCGTTTTACATCTGCCATTGTGATCTCACGGCTTCCATCTGCATTCAAATGTTGACAAACTTGTCAATCTTCTGTTCCGTGGTGACAATATATGTGATTCTAACTGGTAATGAACTGCCAACTCGGTGTATCCCTTCCTTCTCACTCAACACCAAATGTGTAGATGGGCTGACCCCACTGCTTCCATTTACATTCAAATGTAGACAAACTAATCAAGGCGATGCCAGGACCTGTCACCATCAACACCGACCGTTCCAAATCCGTTATAGATGTACACGTGCAGCTACAAATATTGTCCTGAGATTTTGACATCCGCGGTGTTTTTCCAGTTAGTAAAATAATGGTGCTGAAAATACACGCCAAGCAAACGTCGGGAATATTTATCTGTTTAACTCATGGCAATCTCGCGACACGGTGTAAGGGTTGAACCCGCTAACGCTCTGATCAATTCGGCTATGCTGACTGACCACTTGGGTACATAACAAACACACCGCGAGCCCGTGTCCCAACAACTGAAATTGCCACAGAAAGGGTATTCAGTGTGAAGGCACGTTTCAACAACAGTGATGTCACGCAGTGTTGTACAAGAAAGAAGCATGTCAATTAAAATAAGGTAGGTCGCACCACTGGAGTAATTCGCAAGATTGCGTTTTAGGGATCCACCCAAACGACGTCATCTGTATTTGAGTAACGAAGACACCAACAACAGTATACATATTCACACAGTAATTTGAATTGTTTACCACGACAATTTTAAAAAGACTGTCGTTTCTTTTTGATTGTACAAAGTTGGCTTTTCCTGTATATTTATAATTAATTAAAGTTAAGAAAATAAAATGAGAAACATTTAATGGCAGTGGAAATGTGGATTCTGAGGACAATGCAAAGAATAACATGGGCGAACAGAAAAACGAATAAGTCCTACAAGAAACAAATGAAAACCGTAAATTGAAGTTTTGAAGTATGTGGTATGCAATCTATGGGCCAATGAGTGAAGTTCATACAATAGCAAACCTAGCAGATTCAGACACATTTCAAGCGAACGAAAGAAGAAGAACATGATCCGCAGACTGCGGCGCCAAACCACATGTGCACATGGTTGATTCTTCTTCTTTTTCTTCTTTTTCAGCGTTTCGAGCCTTTGAGGTTCTCTGCTGCAGATACAATCCGTCTCCATTCGTCTCTCTGGTTGACCTTCTCTTGCCAGTCGTTGATTCCAAGAGCTTGTAGGTCTGTATATATATTATCTCTCCACCGTCTTCTTGGTCTAACATGGTTGATTCACCAATCGTAAATCGTGTATACATATGGTTGCGTAATCTATTGTATCCTGTTCTAAGGTTCTGATGATTTATTCTGGTTTGTCCACAAGGTGGTAATAGTCTTGAGCTGGTGTTAGTGTCTTTCTGGCTGATTTGATCATTCTTTTCTTTTGCTGGTATGTAACACGCACATCACATTGTCCTTCTATTGCCCGTGCCTGAACTAACTGATAAGCTCTCTCGTTTCCGTAAACTCCACAGTGAGATGATATCCTCTGTCCACCCACCCTAAATGAGTAACAGGACATGTTTTGCGAAGTAGAGGCAGCCGGTGAGATCATGATCACATCAGCCACGAGTGCCCATCGGTCAATAAACATATTTTCTAGCAACATAGGCCCAATGTGTCTATAAGGCGTGTAAATGAGACCTTTACTTATATATATATATATATATATATATATATATATATATATAATATATATATATATATATATATATATATATATATATATATATATATATATATATGGGCCAATTATATATATATATATATTTATGTGTTCGCTCTCTTTTAACCCAAGCGAAGTCCAAATATGTGTTACTACTTCCAGTGTGCTGGATTGATTTTTGCGTGTGGGTTAGCTTTCATATTAGTTTCCGAGACTTGGGTACTGTTTACGAACCAGTTTTAATATCTTCTTCTTCTTGGTCTTGATTCTAAGAACCATACTGAAACATTTAACTCAACAGCCCATCTTTCTTCTTTAGTGTTTGCGAAATAGTCCATGTTAAATATCCGTTTGTTGTTACAGTACAGATGCATGGTCTCATAAATGTATTTTATTTGTGGTGTTGTACCATAGGTTCTTACTACTATTCAACCTCTGCATCGCTATGGCGTATCTACACGTGTCTTCTTTTGAACGGCCTTCATAGTTGTTGATTCTTTTAGCCAAGATATTTAACGTTTGAAACATTTTAAATGTAATCTGTGATCAGGCATATAGTTTTGTCCGTGGACATTATTTTTATAATAGTTTTTGCTTTTGAAATTTAGTAAAAGATTGTGATTTCATGCTGTGTCTCTTGACAGATATGATCGGCGCTTGTAATACATAAACACTATCCGAGAGAAGGACCGTGCAATCAAAGTCATGGAATTGGATTTCCACCAGTTATAAATGGATTAACACTGTCTCTGGTCTCATTATGTTTGACGTTTTTCATTACATTTTCTGTATATATATTAAATAGGTATGGAACAATTACAACATGAAATGCACAGGGTGCAGAATTTAAGGCTGTTGATGTTAAAAAAAAACAATCATTAGTATCATTCTTGCTTCTTCTCCAATCGACGTTTGCTATGTGTGGTGTCCATTGTGGTGCGTTGATGTGTGTTTTCTAGTCCCATGAAAATTGAGCCAACATCTTCCGACTTCGACGGTTGAGGTTTCTTGTCCGGATTCCTCTTCCCATAGGCAAATTGCCTTCCCGGACTTTTGAGCTCTGTCTGTCCACATTTTATGTCCGGATTTGTTGCTCTAGCCTTTATACCTAGAAGAACTCCCACAAGGCAGTGGTGGTTTGGCAATAGGTGTATCCTCCGCATAGAGGATTTCCGTCCAGGGTTTATGTGTCCAAATCAGCCCATTTGGTTTTCTCCCATATTTTATCCTATCAGGCATAGACTTTTGCTAGGGAGCAAAAACATAAATTCCAATGTTAGTAGTGATGTCTCAATAATGGAATTACGCTTGCATTTCAGCACAAGGTGTTCAAACACAATTTCCTGTGGTTTATATGACTATGGGTCAGAATCAGAACTGTCCTCTTGAGGTTTTCACCAGTCCCCAAGGTTGGTCTCAGAGAGTCCTTATGTTAGTATTATGATTATGAGGTCAGCATGGCTGAATGGATAACAACGCTAGCTCTTAAACTACCAGTGTGGTGATCCCGAGGTAGCGGGTTTAACCCCCACACCGGTCAGTTAGACTAAAATGTTGCCTTCTCGTCCTTGACTTGGGGGACGTAAATTACAAGTACCTCTGAAGTCGGAGTGGGTTCGCCTGATGGCGAGGTGCACTGGCAATAAGGAAAGCTAGCGCACACACAAATCAGCTCAAAACGAGAGAGCGAATAAACAGATGATTTGTTAGAGTTTTCGGTGATATACTATTATAGTTGTTTGTCCATCAAGAATGATGATGACCATTCACTTCATCCAGCGGGGGTTGAAAGTATGGAGCGTGAGTTCTAAGATGGCTGATAAGGCCTATAGTGGCTCGAAATGTTCTTTGACAATGTGGGCAAAGAATACTTGACGTTCCAGGAAGAGGATCTCCTGCAATGGTTTTTCTGTCCAGCCTTTTTTTCACAGCTCTTATAGTCCCGTTTGCTTCACAAGTGACTGCAAACTTGCGTAATTATGTACTTTGTCATTGTGCGGAAGGTCAATTTAAATGTGTAACTATTGAATGAAGAGCTTATCTTATCATTTGACTTTCTATTGTAGGGCGGAGGTTAAGATAACACAACGTATGCTATCTACTGAGTATATATTCCGTCTATATAGCATTTTAAAACTAACAGGCGGCCGTGTTTATGTTTCGATAGACAGGCTATTTATTAGTTTGAAGTATATACTATCCCTCCGTATATTGTTTAAATCATGGCGCAGAATAATTCGTTGAGAAAGTTTGCTAACTATATTATGGAGAGTTGTAAGTATGTCTTACATTTGCGGTGGTGATTTGTATCATCATCATCATCATCATCATCATCATCATCATCATCATCATCATCATAATCATCGTCGTCGTCTTCCACTTACGCCGTCAAGCATCGCGGGGAGGAATAGTGTACGTTCCAGTCCAATGGATTGCACTGGATAGTGTAATTCCTTGTGATTGTACAATATCTTTAATGTCGTCACTCCATTTTCTTATCGGGCGTCCTCTTGCTCTCTTAGAAGATGTTCTAGCGAACGAAAGAAGAAGAAGAAGAAGAAGCAGATGTTCTTTGACGTAGGGCCAGTGTTGTTAATTGATGATATTGAATTCTAACTAGACACCCAACCCATTTGATCTTCTGTCTTTCAGTATATGTGGCACAAGGTGTTGATCCCACCGCGTTGATAACACCCCCAAAATTTTGGGGGCCCGGGGTTTTTTCCGGGGGGGGGTTTTTTTTCAAATTTAAGGGGTTAAGCCCCTTTGGCAAA
>JACEFZ010014112.1:152500-171128 GCA_014155875.1 Cepaea nemoralis | reverse complement strand
ATCTGATGGCAGTGAGGATGTGCTTCCTGAGGAAAATGCGAAATATACCACGGGCAGACAGAAAAACCAATGAACAAGTTCTAGCAGAAAGAAATGAAAACCATAAATAGATTAGAGAAATTCGTCGTAGACATCGAAGACTTATTTGGCATGTTTTGAGAAGAAATAAACTGGGGAACTTGGTAACAACTGGCAAAATTGAGGGGATAAGAACAAGGGGAATGCAGAAATATAAATATCTAGGTGGCTTTGCCACATGTCATAACTGCGCGAACGAGCATGGACCGGCTGACATCGTGAACTCACCCATGGAGACAGGCCGAGTAGATGACTCAAGGGATGGATGTGATTCTGAAACCGTGATCAGACTGCAAGAACAGCAAGTCAAACGAGGTCAAGCTATGTCTAGAGCGCCATACGGGAAGTTAAAGAAGAGTAGTCAACTGATAGAAGTTTGAAGTTGGATGAAGGGTGACTTGCGCGATGAATTGGATTAAAGTGAAGAGTTGCGCAATTCGTCGACCACACTCTCTCGCCTGAGACCATCTGAATCCAGTGGCAAGACAAGTTGAGACGACTGGAAACGAATATAGGTGCAATGGATGACCAGGGCGCTCTACATGTCTTGCCGGGCTCATTATGTTCCACAACATTTTGCAGGTAAACGCCGTCTTGCCCGTTGAATCATCTGTGATTTCTTCCACGTATTCTGCCGAATCCTGTCTTCACATGCTGGGAAGGCATATCCTAGTTCACCGATTGGTCACCAGTCGCTCCACGCTGAGAGAGATGCTGGGTAGAGGCTCTGAGCACGTACAGACTAATAAGAGGGGGGGGGGGCGGCTGAGTGGTCTCAAGGTATGGTGTCCACCTCGAGTGCTGGAGATCCCGGGTTCAAGCCCAGGTGAGGGTCGGGATTTTTTCACGTGAACTTTTAGTAACAAAATTTCCCCTGGTCTCTGGGTAGTGAGATCGGACGCCCTTGTATATTATTCCGCACGTAAAACTTGGCAGTTGTAAATCAAAAAAGAGTAGCCTAACGGCGCTATTATTATTATTATTATTTTTTTTTTGCATATCCTTTACAGGACATTGCTGTCAACACCAGCATCTTTCAGTTGTATGTTTCAGTATGTATGTACCTAACACAGGTAGTATACAACATTTTGGTAAACACTGACACGGGTAATATACAACATCTTGGTAAACACTGACACAGGTAATATACAACATCTTGGTAAACACTGACACAGGTAATATACAACATCTTGGTAAACAATGACACAGGTAATATACAACATTATAGTAAACACTGACATTCACTATCACTCATTCCCCCCAGGGTACATACAGCCTGCTAACCTTCGGACACACTTGCTTGACCACTCAAGTTCCAGCAAACAGCGCCAGGGGAGTTAACCGACTGAACCGGAATCCCAACACACCGTTGTATCGACTGGAGATCGTCGCTGACACGGGGCAGAACCTCACTGCAGGGGAATCGATCACATACGGAGGTAATACAACATTTGGGTAAACGCTGATACAGGTAATATAAAACATCTTGGTAAACTCTAACACACGTAATATATGATTTTGGTATTGTTTGTTTCGTATCCCTAACGGGACGTTGCAGTCAACACCAGCATTGCCAGCTGCTGTTGAATTACTAGGCAAGTGTTACGTTCAGTAGTTTGCCATTGCTTTCTGAATGACCGTCCCCCATACCTTTTTCGAAAAAAAACCAGCACCGCTGTGTTTCGAACCCTGGTATACGGGATCACAAACCGCGTTCGCAAGCCCTTAGCCACAGAGACCGGTGATTTTGGTATTACACAGGTAATCTTTCAGTTCGGCAAACCCTGGCAAAGGTACAATTACAGTTTGGTAAACACTGAAGGTAGTTGTTAGTTGCATATCCTTTACAGGACGTAGAAGTCAACACCAGCATTTTTTGGCTATTCGTGATTTCTGCGCAAGTTTACTTTCAGTAGTTTGCCTTTGCTTTCTGAACGACGTGAAACAGGTAATATTACAATTTGGTAAACCCTAACAGAGGTAATAATACAGTTATTTTTTTGTTTGGACAATGTGCAGTCAAGCTGAAAAACATCTGATGGCTGCAGAAATGTGTAGAAAATGCTAAAAATACCATGGACAGCCAGAAAAACCAATGACCAAGTACTACAGGAAATACAAAACAAATTCAACATAGAAGTACAGAACAGATATGAAATATTGTCTGATCTAGAGATCCTATTCGTGGATGGTCAATGGGAAATGTTAAAGAATTCAATCAATCTGGCTGCAGAAACAACTATTCCAAAATTAAAGAAGGTGGGTCGTAAGAAATGGATGACTGAAGAAATTTTACACCTAATGGAAACAAGAAGACTCAACAAAAATAATCCTGCCAAATATGAAGAAATTCACAGACAAGTCAGAATATTATGTAGGAAGGCAAAAGAATCATGGCTTGAGGAAAAGTGCTTAGAAATTGAAAAACAACACAACAGTCAAAATACCAAATTAGTGCACAAAAGAATTCAGGAACTTACTAATAAAAGAACAAGTACATCAACAGGCTGTCTAAAAACTAAAGATGGCAAAATCATAATAGAAAAAGATCAGATTCTACATGTATGGACAGATTATGTGAAAAACCTGTATAATGATAACAGAAGGGAACAGTATGATATTAGATTTAATAATGAAGGACCAGCAATTTTAAAGATGGAGGTTCAAAATGTTCTTAAGCATATGAAAGCTGGCAAGGCCCCCGGTGCAGATAACATTACAACAGAAATGAAACCCGCCATCCCACAGAACAGTGTAACTTACTTATTGACTTGCCCCCGTAACGTTTTCTACCCAGCTATGCACCACTTTACGGGATAAATATTTGTCAGCATAAACACTGAAAATCCACCTTGGCGGGAAACATTTCGCAAATGACGCCGAAGTTGAATGTGAAGTGAAAAAGTGATTTAGAAAACAAAGCACGCAGTTCTATGCAGCCGGTTTAGGAGGACTGATAAAACGATGGGATAAGTGCATCAATGTTGGTGGAAATTAATTGAGAAATAAAGGAGGGACAATGTATGTATAAAAATAAACAGGTTTCAAGTTTGTGACTTACTTATTAACTTACCCTCGTACAATATTGTTGAATTGGTGTCTAGTTACTTTACTGGTATTTCCGTCTTGTTTTTAAGTGTTGTGATTAGTTGCTAGTTATGCTTACTTGCTTGCGTTCGCTGGCTGTGAACTCCAGCGTGAAGTCCTGTATGTCGGATGACGACATCCTGTTGTCCAACATCAGTGTGATGTCATACAGGACCTGAGGTTTGCGTGAGTATCCGTTGTCCCATGTCTGGCTTATTGGTGTGCAGACTGGTGGTTCCTCGCCGTGCAGGTAGAAACTCTCCAAATTCAGAAGAATCAGCGATCCTACTACATTAGGCAGGACCCCGAAGGGACCTGTTACCCAGAAAGCACGACTAGGACGTGTTAGTATGTCTTGGCGAGTATAAAACCTGGTCCTGGTGCCCTGGAAATACCTCTTCGTCTCGTTGTCAGTTATTTTTATATCCGACACTAACAGCTTCGAGAGCTCACAAATACGAAGGCCTTGAGTCTAGATTGTTTGTGGGAATAGCACCACGACACTCAAAACATCAAAGGTAGGGAGCATCTGTTGGGTCTTTCCCCCGAAACATGCTGGTGTATTGGGAAATGAACATGCGGACACATTCGCTGGATCTGTTTTGATTGGGATACTGGTGCACGATAATGTAGGTGTGATCTGGGACCTCTGCGATCGTGTTTATAGAGCGAAAAAACAGACACCACATTATTGCCTGGACAGAATGGTTCGGCAGAAGTAACCAGAGGATCTGGTCGGCATTCGGTTCTATGAGGAAAGGCTAGAAAAACACATAATCGGGTTGCGACTAATATCATTAGTGCAGGTTACGTTAATCACGAGAATATACGGGATTACGGAGAAAGACGTTAAATGCCTAGGCCAGGGAGACCGGTAGTAAATTACAAGTTACTCAGAAATCGGAGTGGGTTCGCCTGATGGCGGGGGACATCGATAATAGGGAAAGCTCAGCCACAAGCAAACATCACTTCAGTGCACTAGAAGTTGTAGGACGTGTGTTCACTACGCTTGAGTTCAATGCGAGCGAATAACAAGAAACGTTTTACTGAAATGTATTTCATGTGGAGTGAAATTCGATAAGATCTCAGTAGTAGTAGTAGCAGTAGTAGTAGTAGTAGTAGTAGTAGTAGTAGTAGTAGTAGTAGTAGTAGTAGTAGTAGTAGTAGTAGTAGTAGTAGTAGTAGTAGTAGTAGTAGTAGTAGTAGTAGTAGTAGTAGTAGTAGTAGTAGTAGTAGTAGTAGTAGTAGTAGTAGTAGTAGTAGTAGTAGTAGTAGTAGTAGTAGTAGTAGTAGTAGTAGTAGTAGTAGTAGTAGTAGTAGTAGTAGTAGTAGTAGTAGTAGTAGTAGTAGTAGTAGTAGTAGTAGTAGTAGTAGTAGTAGTAGTAGTAGTAGTAGTAGTAGTAGTAGTAGTAGTAGTAGTAGTAGTAGTAGTAGTAGTAGTAGTAGTAGTAGTAGTAGTAGTAGTAGTAGTAGTAGTAGTAGTAGTAGTAGTAGTAGTAGTAGTAGTAGTAGTAGTAGTAGTAGTAGTAGTAGTAGTAGTAGTAGTAGTAGTAGTAGTAGTAGTAGTAGTAGTAGTAGTAGTAGTAGTAGTAGTAGTAGTAGTAGTAGTAGTAGTAGTAGTAGTAGTAGTAGTAGTAGTAGTAGTAGTAGTAGTAGTAGTAGTAGTAGTAGTAGTAGTAGTAGTAGTAGTAGTAGTAGTAGTAGTAGTAGTAGTAGTAGTAGTAGTAGTAGTAGTAGTAGTAGTAGTAGTAGTAGTAGTAGTAGTAGTAGTAGTAGTAGTAGTAGTAGTAGTAGTAGTAGTAGTAGTAGTAGTAGTAGTAGTAGTAGTAGTAGTAGTAGTAGTAGTAGTAGTAGTAGTAGTAGTAGTAGTAGTAGTAGTAGTAGTAGTAGTAGTAGTAGTAGTAGTAGTAGTAGTAGTAGTAGTAGTAGTAGTAGTAGTAGTAGTAGTAGTAGTAGTAGTAGTAGTAGTAGTAGTAGTAGTAGTAGTAGTAGTAGTAGTAGTAGTAGTAGTAGTAGTAGTAGTAGTAGTAGTAGTAGTAGTAGTAGTAGTAGTAGTAGTAGTAGTAGTAGTAGTAGTAGTAGTAGTAGTAGTAGTAGTAGTAGTAGTAGTAGTAGTAGTAGTAGTAGTAGTAGTAGTAGTAGTAGTAGTAGTAGTAGTAGTAGTAGTAGTAGTAGTAGTAGTAGTAGTAGTAGTAGTAGTAGTAGTAGTAGTAGTAGTAGTAGTAGTAGTAGTAGTAGTAGTAGTAGTAGTAGTAGTAGTAGTAGTAGTAGTAGTAGTAGTAGTAGTAGTAGTAGTAGTAGTAGTAGTAGTAGTAGTAGTAGTAGTAGTAGTAGTAGTAGTAGTAGTAGTAGTAGTAGTAGTAGTAGTAGTAGTAGTAGTAGTAGTAGTAGTAGTAGTAGTAGTAGTAGTAGTAGTAGTAGTAGTAGTAGTAGTAGTAGTAGTAGTAGTAGTAGTAGTAGTAGTAGTAGTAGTAGTAGTAGTAGTAGTAGTAGTAGTAGTAGTAGTAGTAGTAGTAGTAGTAGTAGTAGTAGTAGTAGTAGTAGTAGTAGTAGTAGTAGTAGTAGTAGTAGTAGTAGTAGTAGTAGTAGTAGTAGTAGTAGTAGTAGTAGTAGTAGTAGTAGTAGTAGTAGTAGTAGTAGTAGTAGTAGTAGTAGTAGTAGTAGTAGTAGTAGTAGTAGTAGTAGTAGTAGTAGTAGTAGTAGTAGTAGTAGTAGTAGTAGTAGTAGTAGTAGTAGTAGTAGTAGTAGTAGTAGTAGTAGTAGTAGTAGTAGTAGTAGTAGTAGTAGTAGTAGTAGTAGTAGTAGTAGTAGTAGTAGTAGTAGTAGTAGTAGTAGTAGTAGTAGTAGTAGTAGTAGTAGTAGTAGTAGTAGTAGTAGTAGTAGTAGTAGTAGTAGTAGTAGTAGTAGTAGTAGTAGTAGTAGTAGTAGTAGTAGTAGTAGTAGTAGTAGTAGTAGTAGTAGTAGTAGTAGTAGTAGTAGTAGTAGTAGTAGTAGTAGTAGTAGTAGTAGTAGTAGTAGTAGTAGTAGTAGTAGTAGTAGTAGTAGTAGTAGTAGTAGTAGTAGTAGTAGTAGTAGTAGTAGTAGTAGTAGTAGTAGTAGTAGTAGTAGTAGTAGTAGTAGTAGTAGTAGTAGTAGTAGTAGTAGTAGTAGTAGTAGTAGTAGTAGTAGTAGTAGTAGTAGTAGTAGTAGTAGTAGTAGTAGTAGTAGTAGTAGTAGTAGTAGTAGTAGTAGTAGTAGTAGTAGTAGTAGTAGTAGTAGTAGTAGTAGTAGTAGTAGTAGTAGTAGTAGTAGTAGTAGTAGTAGTAGTAGTAGTAGTAGTAGTAGTAGTAGTAGTAGTAGTAGTAGTAGTAGTAGTAGTAGTAGTAGTAGTAGTAGTAGTAGTAGTAGTAGTAGTAGTAGTAGTAGTAGTAGTAGTAGTAGTAGTAGTAGTAGTAGTAGTAGTAGTAGTAGTAGTAGTAGTAGTAGTAGTAGTAGTAGTAGTAGTAGTAGTAGTAGTAGTAGTAGTAGTAGTAGTAGTAGTAGTAGTAGTAGTAGTAGTAGTAGTAGTAGTAGTAGTAGTAGTAGTAGTAGTAGTAGTAGTAGTAGTAGTAGTAGTAGTAGTAGTAGTAGTAGTAGTAGTAGTAGTAGTAGTAGTAGTAGTAGTAGTAGTAGTAGTAGTAGTAGTAGTAGTAGTAGTAGTAGTAGTAGTAGTAGTAGTAGTAGTAGTAGTAGTAGTAGTAGTAGTAGTAGTAGTAGTAGTAGTAGTAGTAGTAGTAGTAGTAGTAGTAGTAGTAGTAGTAGTAGTAGTAGTAGTAGTAGTAGTAGTAGTAGTAGTAGTAGTAGTAGTAGTAGTAGTAGTAGTAGTAGTAGTAGTAGTAGTAGTAGTAGTAGTAGTAGTAGTAGTAGTAGTAGTAGTAGTAGTAGTAGTAGTAGTAGTAGTAGTAGTAGTAGTAGTAGTAGTAGTAGTAGTAGTAGTAGTAGTAGTAGTAGTAGTAGTAGTAGTAGTAGTAGTAGTAGTAGTAGTAGTAGTAGTAGTAGTAGTAGTAGTAGTAGTAGTAGTAGTAGTAGTAGTAGTAGTAGTAGTAGTAGTAGTAGTAGTAGTAGTAGTAGTAGTAGTAGTAGTAGTAGTAGTAGTAGTAGTAGTAGTAGTAGTAGTAGTAGTAGTAGTAGTAGTAGTAGTAGTAGTAGTAGTAGTAGTAGTAGTAGTAGTAGTAGTAGTAGTAGTAGTAGTAGTAGTAGTAGTAGTAGTAGTAGTAGTAGTAGTAGTAGTAGTAGTAGTAGTAGTAGTAGTAGTAGTAGTAGTAGTAGTAGTAGTAGTAGTAGTAGTAGTAGTAGTAGTAGTAGTAGTAGTAGTAGTAGTAGTAGTAGTAGTAGTAGTAGTAGTAGTAGTAGTAGTAGTAGTAGTAGTAGTAGTAGTAGTAGTAGTAGTAGTAGTAGTAGTAGTAGTAGTAGTAGTAGTAGTAGTAGTAGTAGTAGTAGTAGTAGTAGTAGTAGTAGTAGTAGTAGTAGTAGTAGTAGTAGTAGTAGTAGTAGTAGTAGTAGTAGTAGTAGTAGTAGTAGTAGTAGTAGTAGTAGTAGTAGTAGTAGTAGTAGTAGTAGTAGTAGTAGTAGTAGTAGTAGTAGTAGTAGTAGTAGTAGTAGTAGTAGTAGTAGTAGTAGTAGTAGTAGTAGTAGTAGTAGTAGTAGTAGTAGTAGTAGTAGTAGTAGTAGTAGTAGTAGTAGTAGTAGTAGTAGTAGTAGTAGTAGTAGTAGTAGTAGTAGTAGTAGTAGTAGTAGTAGTAGTAGTAGTAGTAGTAGTAGTAGTAGTAGTAGTAGTAGTAGTAGTAGTAGTAGTAGTAGTAGTAGTAGTAGTAGTAGTAGTAGTAGTAGTAGTAGTAGTAGTAGTAGTAGTAGTAGTAGTAGTAGTAGTAGTAGTAGTAGTAGTAGTAGTAGTAGTAGTAGTAGTAGTAGTAGTAGTAGTAGTAGTAGTAGTAGTAGTAGTAGTAGTAGTAGTAGTAGTAGTAGTAGTAGTAGTAGTAGTAGTAGTAGTAGTAGTAGTAGTAGTAGTAGTAGTAGTAGTAGTAGTAGTAGTAGTAGTAGTAGTAGTAGTAGTAGTAGTAGTAGTAGTAGTAGTAGTAGTAGTAGTAGTAGTAGTAGTAGTAGTAGTAGTAGTAGTAGTAGTAGTAGTAGTAGTAGTAGTAGTAGTAGTAGTAGTAGTAGTAGTAGTAGTAGTAGTAGTAGTAGTAGTAGTAGTAGTAGTAGTAGTAGTAGTAGTAGTAGTAGTAGTAGTAGTAGTAGTAGTAGTAGTAGTAGTAGTAGTAGTAGTAGTAGTAGTAGTAGTAGTAGTAGTAGTAGTAGTAGTAGTAGTAGTAGTAGTAGTAGTAGTAGTAGTAGTAGTAGTAGTAGTAGTAGTAGTAGTAGTAGTAGTAGTAGTAGTAGTAGTAGTAGTAGTAGTAGTAGTAGTAGTAGTAGTAGTAGTAGTAGTAGTAGTAGTAGTAGTAGTAGTAGTAGTAGTAGTAGTAGTAGTAGTAGTAGTAGTAGTAGTAGTAGTAGTAGTAGTAGTAGTAGTAGTAGTAGTAGTAGTAGTAGTAGTAGTAGTAGTAGTAGTAGTAGTAGTAGTAGTAGTAGTAGTAGTAGTAGTAGTAGTAGTAGTAGTAGTAGTAGTAGTAGTAGTAGTAGTAGTAGTAGTAGTAGTAGTAGTAGTAGTAGTAGTAGTAGTAGTAGTAGTAGTAGTAGTAGTAGTAGTAGTAGTAGTAGTAGTAGTAGTAGTAGTAGTAGTAGTAGTAGTAGTAGTAGTAGTAGTAGTAGTAGTAGTAGTAGTAGTAGTAGTAGTAGTAGTAGTAGTAGTAGTAGTAGTAGTAGTAGTAGTAGTAGTAGTAGTAGTAGTAGTAGTAGTAGTAGTAGTAGTAGTAGTAGTAGTAGTAGTAGTAGTAGTAGTAGTAGTAGTAGTAGTAGTAGTAGTAGTAGTAGTAGTAGTAGTAGTAGTAGTAGTAGTAGTAGTAGTAGTAGTAGTAGTAGTAGTAGTAGTAGTAGTAGTAGTAGTAGTAGTAGTAGTAGTAGTAGTAGTAGTAGTAGTAGTAGTAGTAGTAGTAGTAGTAGTAGTAGTAGTAGTAGTAGTAGTAGTAGTAGTAGTAGTAGTAGTAGTAGTAGTAGTAGTAGTAGTAGTAGTAGTAGTAGTAGTAGTAGTAGTAGTAGTAGTAGTAGTAGTAGTAGTAGTAGTAGTAGTAGTAGTAGTAGTAGTAGTAGTAGTAGTAGTAGTAGTAGTAGTAGTAGTAGTAGTAGTAGTAGTAGTAGTAGTAGTAGTAGTAGTAGTAGTAGTAGTAGTAGTAGTAGTAGTAGTAGTAGTAGTAGTAGTAGTAGTAGTAGTAGTAGTAGTAGTAGTAGTAGTAGTAGTAGTAGTAGTAGTAGTAGTAGTAGTAGTAGTAGTAGTAGTAGTAGTAGTAGTAGTAGTAGTAGTAGTAGTAGTAGTAGTAGTAGTAGTAGTAGTAGTAGTAGTAGTAGTAGTAGTAGTAGTAGTAGTAGTAGTAGTAGTAGTAGTAGTAGTAGTAGTAGTAGTAGTAGTAGTAGTAGTAGTAGTAGTAGTAGTAGTAGTAGTAGTAGTAGTAGTAGTAGTAGTAGTAGTAGTAGTAGTAGTAGTAGTAGTAGTAGTAGTAGTAGTAGTAGTAGTAGTAGTAGTAGTAGTAGTAGTAGTAGTAGTAGTAGTAGTAGTAGTAGTAGTAGTAGTAGTAGTAGTAGTAGTAGTAGTAGTAGTAGTAGTAGTAGTAGTAGTAGTAGTAGTAGTAGTAGTAGTAGTAGTAGTAGTAGTAGTAGTAGTAGTAGTAGTAGTAGTAGTAGTAGTAGTAGTAGTAGTAGTAGTAGTAGTAGTAGTAGTAGTAGTAGTAGTAGTAGTAGTAGTAGTAGTAGTAGTAGTAGTAGTAGTAGTAGTAGTAGTAGTAGTAGTAGTAGTAGTAGTAGTAGTAGTAGTAGTAGTAGTAGTAGTAGTAGTAGTAGTAGTAGTAGTAGTAGTAGTAGTAGTAGTAGTAGTAGTAGTAGTAGTAGTAGTAGTAGTAGTAGTAGTAGTAGTAGTAGTAGTAGTAGTAGTAGTAGTAGTAGTAGTAGTAGTAGTAGTAGTAGTAGTAGTAGTAGTAGTATTAGTAGTAGTAGTAGTAGTAGTAGTAGGTAGTAGTAGGTAGTAGTAGTAGTAGGTAGTAGTATAGTGACAACCCACAGAAGTCTCCGAAAAATTTCACTCGTGAGCCGAAGTACGCGGTCTGTAATCGAACCCACAATCTTCGGAGCCCGAGTCAAACGGCTTGACTACTTCGCCACGGAGACTCCTTATTATTAGTGAGACTTAAGAGCAACGTCTGGCCGAGTGGCTAGAACACCGGGCTCCCATTCAGAAGACCCGGTTGGCATCCTCAGTGAGGTGGTGGATTTTTTTTCTTCTCTTGGGGAGTAAAATACAACACTAACCTGCTCAGTTCGCGGAGACTGCACTAACCAAGTGGCCGTAATCCCTCGGGCTAAAGCCAATCTCTCCCCACTCCATCCCCGTCTTACACCGCAAAGTACTATAGAATAGACAGTAATGACAGTTCTTTTGTGTGGTGCATTGTGAGTTGGATGTAAATGAGGTTCGCACCACTTTGACATAACTCTTGCCCGAGAGCATCTACAGCAGCTAGACAAGACGGCTAGAGATGGATTTGGGTGTAGTGGATAAGGGCGTCTCAGGTGCCCCACCGTGCTCGAGATTCTGCACGGAGAGTTTTTTTTTTTTTCATTTGTCCTTTATCCCTCTTTGAGGCATAGTAATATAATATATAAATAGTATCTCAACCAACTCAACAAATACACATTGGGTATGTCGGATGAGTCGACCAAAAGGCGCATATATCGCAGCTTTGCTGTACACAGACACAGCACTATTATTTTCAAAATCTAAAAATACCGGACGAACGAAAAGAAGAACACAAGTTACCTTAACTAAGTCAACGATTTGTTTGTGGAATCCAAAAGGGCAGCATTCACAGCATATGAATGTCAACCCACGTCATCGCCATCACCACATCAAGCTATGGTGCTTGACCGTGCACTTGCCTGCTAATAAATAAATTGCACAGCATGGCAATTAATTACTATTTCAATTCCCCGACCTGGCCCTGACTTTGTTTTTGAACCCCGACCGTTAGCCGTATAATCGCTATAACAGTTGCACTGTTATAGTAGACAATTTCTCCGAACTTTACCAATTTTTCTTCAAGGGATATGTGTTTTAGCTCTTCTTCTAAAACACGGGACAACGTTGCATCTAGTGACGGCCACTCTTCCTTCCTGATGGCATTAGGGAACTTGATCTTCATTCACCCTTTGCTACTGGAATTATTAGTGTTGGAACTCTTCGCTGGCTGCTGAGGCTGGGGACGGAGCGCTTATGGGAATATCCCGAATGCTGTGATGTCGGTTCCTAAATCAATCAATCAACCAACCAATCAATCAATCTTCACCCTTTCGGAAGGTTGCTCGGGTATGTCACAGGTGACATCGACTTGAGTATTATCAGCTCTGTGGGGTTCGCCCTGACTGATATTCTCTTGCGTCTCATCATCCCTTTCAGGACTGCGCTGTCGTACCTCCTGTGACGCACATTCGCACTTCTTCCGCCCAGCGTGAATTCTCATTCCCCGGAAGGAATCGAAGCTCCTACCACAAACACATGGATAGCCCAACGGCCGTTGGTCTAAGCTCATGGTTGATTGGACGGTCTGTCGTCCCCGTGTGGTCGCCAATGGATCCTTCATTCTCCCCCGATTTCGCAGGATACTGGGGGAATCTTTCATTAAGTTGTTTTTCCATTATTATTGTGATGATGGCCGGTCTCTCTGGCTGTGGGGCTACAACACTTTCTCTCTGTAATCCCGTTTATCACGCAGTCTCGTAGCGAGAGCGAGAACTGAGGCGGTTCGACCCCCGCTCGTGACTTGCGGGATTACTGAGCGGCCGCTCAGAAAGCAATGGCAAACTACTGAGCGTAATCTTGCCAAGAGATCAACATACAGCGATAGATGCTGGTGTGGACAGCTAAGTCCTGGTAAAAGGATGTGCTTTAAAAAAAAATGTGATGATGAGGTTTATACAGCGTTAGGGGTTATCAGCCCGGTCCGCTGTCGGCCCCAACGGTGAAACGTTTCACCAGTGAGGCCAGTTTTATTACTGCACTGTAACAGCCGCAGCAGCAATCCGTCTACGCCGGACATGTCTGGTGGACTAGCCACACGTTAATCGTAAGAACTCCGACGCCGCGGAGCAAACACGGCAGGGGGCTTCTGATCGTCAGAAACAAACTCCTTCCCCAAGTATTTCGGACCATTAATTTCTTAATACTCTCTGGGGGCGGTCCCGCCTGGGTCATGACTCCGGGCGTCTTACCCCTGCCGCGGAGACGTTCGATATTATAGTATGTCCACATTTGATTGCCTTCACGATCAATTATTTTGAAAACTGTCTGTTGCATCGTTATGACATTTTTCCAGCCGTCTTATATTTACCCCCACCCAAGGAATATGTCTTTGATGGGTCCAAAAAACAACTTAAATCATTGAAAGCGGCGACATTCCTTTGATGTTTTGCTTAACAAACTATTGATTTCTCGCTTAAAAAGTTATGTTTACGGTAATGTGGACCTGCAAATTCAGATGACAAACAAAAGCGTATCCGAATTCGTATGGGAGAGGGTGCAATGAAAGAAGTAGCTTACAATCGACAGGGTCGGCTGCATTGCACCGGTTTTTTTAAATCCCATATGGCTCAGTTTCTTTCCGCAGCGCGGAAAGCGTCGCACAAAGCGCGAACTCCGTAGCTCCAGCGACGACCCTCGGGAGTCTCCGACAAAATGCACTCTTGAAATGAATGACGCGGCCCGGAATCCAACATACAACCTTCGGAGCCCGAGTCAGACGGCTTGACCACTTCACCACGGAGAATCCCAAGAGGGGTGCAATGTGTAATATTAGTAAATACAGAGAATTATACAGAGGCACGGGGTAAATAATTTGTAAATTACAGGAAAGTAGAAGGACTATATTTCTTTACCTTATTTTCATTTCCTTCTTGTTTCTTCAGCTGATGCTGATGCTGTAATGTTAAGGGCCTGCAATTCGTCTGAATAGTTGGAGCAAAATATCCCAGTAAGTGTGTACGTAAATTAAGTTCTGCGATCTGCTAAGACCTTAATCTGTGTAGGACGATTCCAGTAGGTTGATGATTGCTATCGGTTGCATAAAATTCAATCCATCCTTTCTCCAATAGTCATCTTCCTCTTTCAACACATGGTCCAGACGTGGGCAGGCAGGCAGGCAGATGGATAGATAGATAGATAGATAGATATATAGATAGATAGATAGATAGATAGATAGATAGATAGATAGATAGATAGATAGATAGATAGATAGATAGATAGATAGATAGATAGATAGATAGATAGATATCGGTAGGTCGGTCTGTCGGTGGGTGGGTGGGCCGGCAGGCAGGCAGATAGATAGATAGATAGATAGAAGATAGAAGAGTGAGATAGATAGATATGATAGATAGAGTAAGACTAGATAGATACGAAGATAGATAGATAGGATAGAATAGAAGATAGATAGGGTCGGTGGTGGTGGGTGGGCGGCAGGAAAGGGAAGGAGGCAGGCAGACAGATGGAAGATAGATAAAGACAGATAGATAGATAGATGGATAGATAGATGTAGATAGATAGGATTAGATAGATAGATAATAGGATAGATAAGATAGAAGATAGTATAGTATACGTTAGTTAGATAGTCGGTTGTAGGTACGGTCACGCGGTAACACGTTGGTGTGGTGTGGGGCCGGCAGGCGGCAGATAGATAGAGTAGAGTAGATGAAGATAGATAGATAGATAGATAGTAGGACGATGTAGATAGATAGATAGATAGATAGATAGATAGGGTTGCGTGGGTGGGTGGGCCCGGCAGGAAGGCAGGCAGGCAGACAGACAGATAGTAGATACGGATAGTAGATAGAAAGATAGAGTAGGATAGACTGTAGATTAGCTTAGATAGTAGATAGATAGATAGCCTAGCTAGATGCGTAGATAGATAAGATAGCTAGATAGGTAGTTAATAGATAGATAGATGAGGCTCAGATAAGATAGATCTCAGATAGACAGATAGCTAGATAGATGTAGATCGCTAGATAGTATATGTATATGTATTACGATGTATGATAGATCATAGATAAACGAATAGATAGATACATGAGATATCATAGATAGATATGAATAGCATCCCGCCAGAAGAGCGGGCGCTTGGCAGCTAGTTACTTAGTTAGAAGTCACGTTTGCAGGAAGAACCACATTTGGAAACACCTCTGAATTCTTCGAGAGTGCTTTCGCGTTCAAACGGGAGAATCACGTGAAATATCTCAGCAAAAGTTCTGCCGGGGACGTCTCTTGGTGATTGAAGCTGTAAACATACTGTTCAAATATCAAGCGATGTCGGGTAACTCTAAATGGAATTAATAGTGACCGCATTATAAACGTAAACTTTCGCAATGCTGCTAGTAAAATCTCCAGAGACAACAGAAAATTTTGTTGGGGTGGACATGTAATGCATAAGGTGTATATACTAAATATCTCAACATTTTATCCCTCAGTTCATTTACGGAGACTATGAATTTTATATTTGATGGGCAAACCAAAAAAAAAAAAAAAAAAACTATAGCAGTAATAGGGCAAGACAGTACGCTGCCTAAAGATATACCTTCCCATTGATTTTATTACCTTTCCTAGAATCATCCCAAATCTTTATGCTCTTATCCCTTTTACCTAAATAATTCTTCCCATCTTCTAGTTATCCCCTCGTTACGTATATCAATCTATCGCATTTACGTGTATTCACTTCTTAAGGCCTGTGAGGGTAAAAACCTGTTGGCAGCGATTGTGCAGGCGATTTGCGGTCTGATTCAGGTCACAGGACTATCATTATGAGCCGGTGATGGCACAACGGCTACGATAGGGACTTTTTACCTTGGAAGTTGAAGCTGTGGTAGGGGTAATGGTGAAATCTGAATCGAATCCCTTTACCACCTTAAAGTCATGTCTCTACAAACCTGTTTGAAGTTTATTCGTACGTCTGAGCCGAAAGTGGAATTATGACACCAGTTATTTGAGTTGTGTATTCGACATTGTGTAGCCCAATCATTCGTCCCATGTTATGTTATCCTTCTACCCTAATCATGCTCTGCCTCATTATAGTACCCTGGTTTACCTAAATCATCCTGTCCCATTGTTAATTTGTATCCTCTGTTACCCCAAATCATCATGCCCATTTTATTTATCCGTTGGGGTGGTGACCGCACAGAATCACGTCTCCGCATTTAGTTGTTATCCTTTGGTTACCGCAAAAATCTCCCCATTTTACTATTTATCCTGTACCCAAATCTATCGCCCATTTTATTTTGGAATCTCTTTTTATCCCACATAATCGCCAGTTTATGTTATCTGTGTTACGCCAAACATCTACCAGTTTTGATTTTTGGTTCCTTTACCTTCAATCAAACCGTGCTCAAGTGAGCCAAAGGGTGATTACAGACGCAGTCTGGTGATCCTGCGATTACAAATGTTTTGAAAAGCACAGATGGGCGCACGAGTCGGTTCTAGCAGCAAGATCGCACGTGGTGTGTTGGTTGTGTTGTACGAAATGGTATGAGCGATGCGGTCAGTGTCTAGAAAGACAAGATGGCAAAAGTATGCGAAACATTAACAAATTGCAAAGAGAGTCCAACAGCAATACAAATGCTGGTGTTGACTGCGACGTCCTTGTATTATATCCCTTTTAGCTAAATCAGTATCCAATTTTATATGTATTCCTTTACGCTCAAGACCGATATGTCCTACCTTACTTTTATCACTTGTGACGGCGAACGTCACTCCCGTTTATTTTATCCCTTTTACGCTAGAATTCATGTCCCATACTTTATACTATAAATCCTCTACCCATCTCTTATTTCATCTCTTCAGTCCTAGCATAATGCTCCCATTTTATTTTAGCACTTTACCTAAATCATCGCCCATCTATTTTATCAGTGTTCCCATAATGCATGCTCATGAGTCTTTGTTTTATGCCCTTCTTCGTAACATCGGTTGGCTCCAATGTATAACCTCTACTCCCTGCCCCCTTCCACGCGAACAGGAATAGGCGTATTGGCTTAGACACACCTGATACCGGACACCATTGAGATAAGGTTCGAAATCGTGGACGACGATGTTAAAAAGCAGAGCAGACATTGCGTTGATGTTCCCGATGGCTGGTGTGAGGCGTTATTCGTTCAAAGTATGAAAAAAAAAATGAAAAAATGCAAGAATACTGTAAAAAACAATCAGATTTGGTCTAAAGGCATGCAGACTACTTCTTAAAGTAAATTATTTTCCCCCATCTTTTGTGTTGATGTTATTAGTTTATTATGTTGTTTGCCTTAACTTAATATCATCTTTGTCGTGTATTTACTCCTCTTGTCTTCGGGTGCGTCGTGCCGGAAGAGTGTTTTTACGGACTTGGGAAAAGAATTTTGTTTTGTTTTGTTTTTCGTCTCTGGGCCCTTATCAAGCAGGAGCTGCGTTCTTGCGCACGTTAGGACCGAGCACATACCTGAAGGTCTGTAGATATGTGTGGGTGTTGCATTGACCAGGTAGTCTTTGCATCTGATTGTGTCACTCGATTATCTACAACCCTAAATGCCGATGTTGATTTGTGTGTCGATCCTTTTACCAATGATTAATCACATCTCGTGCTTCCCATTTACCCAGATCTATACCATTCACATACACCACACAAAGAAAACCCACCCATCCTCCTCTCCTAGCTGTTTTTATATTTCCCTCCTCGTCCTCTACCTCTTACTTATTCCCTCTATGCTATACGCTCTTCATTGAGAGAGCCCTATTTTCCTATGCTTGTTTTTCTTCCGCATGTTCGTATACCAATCCATCCGCCCCGGCGCTCCTTACACTGCTATCTCCTCATCAAGACCTGCCTCGAATCCCCATCCCTGTCAGTCAGTTCTTGTGTATCTATCTTCTTCCCTCTGCCCTGATTTTGTTCAACGCGTAACTCACGTTCAAAATTTCTATATAGGGTTGGTATCCTACCCTCCATCCTAATTTGTAAGGACAAGGAGAGGAAAAACGTTGTAATCGACACCTGGCTGGAGGCAATGTACCAGTATTGCAATACCAACACAGCGTGCCAGGTGCGCCCAGTTTGTGAACTATGTGGACTATTACATTAAGTACCACTCTACTTGCATAAGTGACTGTGGCCTAGTTAAGGCTTGTCAATCATCAGTATGCCACCACGCAATGGTTACCTATCACGTTTGGAGACAATTCGATTATATTCCAATATATATGACGTCTTCTCAAGGTAGGTCTCGTGATTGATGAGGACATTACGCAATTCCTGTATTGATTAAAGGAGAGTGGGTGCTTCGTGAAGCTGTCCGCAGGAAAGACACGAGACGGAAACTTGGGACCCACAATTTGGTATGATTGACTAAACTGCACTTTGGGTTCGGTCGAGGAGCCTAGGGATATGTGTTCTTCCGTTTCAAGGCGAGCACTAACCCACAGCACAGTGGTATAGTTTGTTGATCCAAGTGCAATACAGGGTTTGTATTCCAGTCTTTAGTAAACACCCATTCAAGGGGTGACATAGTCATCTATTGGCGACTGCGGTCAAGTGGTGGAGAAACAGATCAGTTTGAGTTGGGGTTTTATTGTCAAAAGGTTATGGACAAGTGTTGAAAAAGGAGAGTTCTGGGGCAGATGAGACTAACGACATACTGCTGAGAATGGAGGTGGAGGCAGTAACAGTCGGAATTCCGTTGGCTGGAGGAGATATAACTCTGCAATACACAGTGGGTCATTACGGAGGTTCAAAGCAGTAGGTTTAGGTAAAGTGGAGAAAAGAAAGGGAATGGTTTTCGTGTGGAATTGCGCTCTCAGGATTCGACTTTTAGAGAAACCACATGATTGTGAGAATCTGTATGGTAGATGTTTGAACTGGACTCATGTGGGGGCGGTTGCTAGGGAGGAGGATGACAGAGTCATGAAGGCTAGCCAGGGACAGGGCACCTCCGGTAGGTATGGTATGATTCTTGCGATATGGACTAAGGGAGAGTGGTGGCGTTGGCGTTTGTGTGGGACCAGGGGTGAGAATGCGGTGAAGAACAGATGTGAGATACCCATATGTGGAAAGGAATGAGATTGTCCGGGGACAGGGCAGGGTGGTTCTGGAAGAATTCAAAAAGCGAGAGGCGTAGAGTCCAGGAGAACATTTAATAAGGTGAGCGCGGTAGGGCGCGGGGGAGGGAGGGGGGGGGAGGCGAAAACGATTAGTGAGCATGAATCTTTGTGGCGGGTTGAACGAGGGGTAGGGGAGCAATGTATGGGACAGTCCTGAGTGCAGTAGATGCGTCTTAACTCAATTCAAGCTCAACCAACACG
>JACEFZ010014112.1:0-147500 GCA_014155875.1 Cepaea nemoralis | reverse complement strand
TTACCCTGCCTGCGTGCCCAATTCTTAACCCTTTGAAAATAAAGACTTATTATTATTATTATTATACCCTCATAATTAAGGCAAATATTGATCAAATTATATAGAACCCTAACATATAAACATTTGTTTCTGACACCTTTTACAGTTCTCTCATTTTAAAAATAATGAGTTGGTGTCAAAATACTCTATTTACCATAACCATCATTGATTATACCTCATTACCAATTCAAACAATAGTTACCTTATAAACCAATGGCATAGAAAAAATAACACACATAAAAAGCAGTCTATACTAATAATTAAACTAATTAATTATAGTATTTCTTTAGGCAGTGCGGGTGTGTATTCTTCTCCAGTGCGAAGCAGTTAACGTCCATAATTATCCGGGCAGAAATAAAATACTCACAGTCATGTTTAATGTCCACTGAAGTTTGTTGCGGAATACTTATAATCCGTATTAGGAAATAAATTCACCACATATCCCCTCCATTGGGGCTGAATTCACGAATCTTCTGGTGCAAATGGCTCGGTGCCTTTGTGAAAATTTGGTGCCTCAGGTAGGTCATACTTCACGATTTCCACTTAAGCTTTGCAAAAGGTAATTCCTTTTATCATCAGGTCTGATGAAAAGTTGACGTCCATTCAGCTTCTCGGCTTATAATCCGAATACCAAATTGGCTTACACAGAGGTTTCACCCACCTAGTCACCAGTCTATATCCTATTCTACAGTTGATGGCATTTAGGCTGACATGGGACCAGCACAGAGTTCTGATTCATTATTTACTTTCAGTGTAGACATACAATTCTGCTTGTTATTCATTTGGTTCATCTGGAATTATTCCCAGGATTCTTCTGCATGCATGAAACTGAAGAATATTGACTCCACCACATATCCAGAGTTGCAAGCCATCAGGTGGTTCCTGTGGTTGCAGGCGTAAAGACATTTACTCCGCTAGCTGCTTTCATATGGTCCTTTTGATGGTGTTCAGGTTTTGGAACCTTGAGGTAATCTGGTGTACTTATGGTTCAGAGGTTCTGAAGTTGGTACATTGGTTGTATTGGCTTATAATGTTGTTTCAGTGTCTCTTGCCCTTTGTATGAGTTGGTGTTCATAGCTAGAACTTGGTGCTGAATGGCTGAACCTTTATGTTTGACTGTTGCAGCTGTGAGACGTTCTTTCGAAGACTTATCCATTGTTGGATATTAACTTGGTAATCCAACCAACAGTTGAAGGTTACTTACTGTTGTTAGTTTTATTAAACATGTAGTAGGATTGTCCCATAGTTTCACTGATTTTGCTGAGTGACGAGGCTTCAGGTGGTACTTCCCAGAAGTAAAGCAGACGATACACTGTTGTCAGTTACTCTGTTGATCTTCATCTTTGTAGATTATTAGATTCAGAAGTTCATCCTGGATATTCCTACTAAAATAGGACTTAATCACTCACCCAGTCATTGTTCGAATTTGTCTGTTGCTCGCTAAGGAGCTAATGAGTGCAGCAGTAAACATGGTTGTGTTGGCCCAGACTTTGCTTTTGAACAGGTTGTCCTTTATTATTGACTGGCTGATGACCCAGTTTCCAGTTGATAAGGTGGCAACACAGTCCCACCAAGTCCACCACTCGCTATAGAAAAGGGATGACAAGAATACAACACGAGCATTAACCTACTGTTTTATGTTAACATGGTTATGACATCATTACAAACAAAAGTATAACCAACAAGACGAGAAGTGGAAAAGAATGGGTGTCCACGTTCCACTGTCCCTCGTTGCTTGGTGTAGAGCCATTCTGACTCTTAATAGTGAGTAAGGTATTTTCTCACTTTAAATTAAGTTCTGTTGTTACTGCGACTATTAGATGAGTGAAGTCATTCTGTCCATCCAACATGTTGATATTGCCTCTCTCTCTCTACTTGAAGAGACTAGACTATACAGAATCTCTGTGGTTTCTAATGCCGCGTCTTCCTTTCGGCACTATAATCATCATTAGGCCAAGGATATTCAACATTGGCGTCTTAAGTATTGACATACACCTATTTCCTACATCATCTCATGTTTCCACAGGAGTCACATAACAATGTGTATTTCCCAGTAAAAAGTAACAATCAGGTCAGAGAAAAATTCTCATACAAGAGAAAAGAAACATGTACATTTCTCTGATATCTAGTACATGATAATCATATATAATAATATTGATCATAAAATTTAATGCCAGAGCCAATGGTTTTGAATTTTCTTCAGGGGTTAATACCTAAGCTAAAACATACATTGTTTCCCCCCACTGCGTACAGCACATGAGGATAGTAACCGCTGTGATATATTTTGCCAATGACTGCTATTATTCAGAGTGTATTTATTAGAATAACTTATGCCACATGGTCCAGTCTTCTGAATATTGCAAGCAATTTATCCACTTCAATCTTCGCTTCTGTTCCTACTACAGTGCGGTGAGGCAGATTGAATCCTATCCGAACATTCATTTATATCGCGCGTTTACTTTAATTGTTCTTGAATTTATATTCTCAGACATGGCATTTCCCTAGCAATATTTTATGAAATGATTATGTTTATCACTCATATGGAGTGGTTATTAATATGTTAACAAAAGGATTGCACTAAAATTTAGCACTATAGTTCCAAGTTACAGATTATGATGTGGCAAAGCATTTTATCCCCTGACTAAGAGTCAGGAATATGCGTAATCATTTGTATGTCCCCGCATGGATAAGAATTCCTTTGAAAATGTTCTTTAGAGTTCAATCTCTATAGTACATAGATTATTTGCAGATTTCTAAGCATAAATTGTGAGATATTGTTCACAATGCATAGAAGTTTTACATAGGAATATGAAATTGACAGACACGAGTTCTCTACTGAAGTATGAATCAGGAGTCTGCTACTACATTGAGATAATTTCTAGAATGTGTTTCTGACAAGTTTGATACTCTACAGTACACATAATATTTATAGGTTATAAGCACTATTAGTTAGATATAAGTTCATAATGCCTATAAAAGATTTTAACATAGAGATTTGAAATTGTAAAACATAGGAAAAATTACAGCGTGGCACCCACATGTGCTTCAGTACTAAAAATCAAATCAGACTCTCGTTTACAAGCACTGTTGAATTATCATTCTAATTCTTAATTAAACACACTGGTATATGTACTGTATACAAATACATGAATACATCTTAATAATGTAGACATAACATACCAATTGTTGCAGAGAATGATATATTTTAGGCAAACATGCCTTCTCCCCGAAGGGAAAGGACGACTTTCTTGTGTGCTCTCTTGACTAGAAATGGCCGCTTTAGTCTTTGTTTTCAAACTCGCCGGTCATGGCCAGGTACGTGAGCCAAAATAAAGCCAAATAAATTAAGCTGTGCCACGGTCAGTCTATCGCTGTTTAATTTTCTACTTCTACACTAAGTAAGATACTTAACCAGTAGTTGTTAGGGTTTGTTTATTTTTAAGGGAGTCAATGCTAGGAAAGGGTAAGGACGTTTGAATATATCACAAGTAGTAGTAGTAGTAGTAGTAGTAGTAGTAGTAGTAGTAGTAGTAGTAGTAGTAGTAGTAGTAGTAGTAGTAGTAGTAGTAGTAGTAGTAGTAGTAGTAGTAGTAGTAGTAGAAGTAGTAGCAGTAGTAGTAGTAGTAGTAGTTGTTGTTGTTGTTGTTGTAGTAGTAGTAGTAGTAGTAGTAGTAGTTGTTGTTGTAGTAGTAGTAGTAGTAGTAGTAGTGATGGTGGTGGTTGCTGGTGGTAGTAGTAGTATTAGTAGTAGTTGTGGTTGCTGGTGGTAGTAGTAGTATTAGTAGTAGTGATGGTGGTGGATGCTAGTAGTAGTAGTAGTAGTAGTAGTAGTAGTAGTACTAGTACTAGTAGTAGTAGTAGTAGTAGTAGTGATGGTGGTGGTTGCTGGTGGTAGTAGTAGTAGTAGTAGTAGTAGTAGTAGTAGTAGTAGTAGTAGTAGTAGTAGTAGTAGTAGTAGTAGTAGTAGTAGTAGTAGTAGTAGTTGTAGTTGTAGTAGCAGCAGCAGCAGCAGTAGTAGTAGTAGTAGTAGTAGTAGTAGTAGTAGTAGTAGTAGTAGTAGTAGTAGTAGTTGTTGTTGCTGGTCGTAGTAGTAGTAGTAGTGATGGTGGTGGTTGCTGGTGGCAGTAGTAGTAGTAATAGTAGTGATGGTGGTGGTTGCTGGTAGTAGTAGTAGCAGTAGTAGTAGTAGTAGTAGTAGTAGTAGTAGTAGTAGTAGTAGTAGTAGTAGTAGTAGTAGTGATGGTGGTGGTTGCTGGTGGTAGTAGTAGTATTAGTAGTAGTTGTGGTTGCTGGTGGTAGTAGTAGTATTAGTAGTAGTGATGGTGGTGGATGCTAGTAGTAGTAGTAGTAGTAGTAGTAGTAGTAGTAGTAGTAGTAGCAGTAGTAGTAGTAGTAGTAGTAGTAGTAGTAGTAGTAGTAGTAGTAGTAGTAGTAGTAGTAGTAGTAGTAGTAGTAGTAGTAGTATGAGGAGTGCTGGTGGTGGTTGCCGGTGGTAGTAGTAGTATTTAGTAGTAGTAGTAGTAGTAGTAGTAGTGATGATGGTGGTTGCTGGTGGTTGCTGGTAGTAGTAGTAGTAGTAGTAGTAGTAGTAGTAGTAGTAGTAGTAGTAGTAGTAGTAGTAGTAGTAGTAGTAGTAGTAGTGGTAGTATTAGTGATTGTGGTGGTTGCTGGTGTTAGTAGTAGTAGTAGTAGTAGTAGTAGTAGTAGTAGTAGTAGTAGTAGTAGTAGTAGTAGTAGTAGTAGTAGTAGTAGTAGTAGTAGTAGTAGTAGTAGTAGTAGTAGTAGTAGAAGTACTACTACTACTACTGTGTTGCAGGCCTTCAAATACTCATGTATTAAGTATGTCGCTGGAGTTCTACTAACAGTCGCCCACCGGACAAACTGGCAAGTGCTCAGTCTCAAGTACACCAAGCAGTCAACAGTAATAGCGAACTCTGGTGCATTCAGGAAAATGGTTCAACCGATGTCAATATAACAGGTGGACAATAGTGTCCACATCTCAACTAACACTGACCTAGAGATCAGTTCATGAAGAGGGCATAGTGTCAACGGCCGCTAGAGTGATCACCGTGGCTCCAATGGTCTCATTGAGACTCTCACTGGCCTCCTTCTGCAGGAGGGACAGTCACATGTTGGTGCACTTCACCTCCCTAGGAAATGCGATTGACACCTTGGCCAAAGTGCTCCATGAAGGAGGGATCCCTCACTCTACGTCAATGTCACGTGAGCCGGACACCTCTTGACCACTGGCTCCAGGCCAGCCCCATCAGGCTAATCAGTTTATGGCTCGGACCTCAGAGAGAGCTGTCCCAGTACCAGGTCATGTCCAGGAGCCGGCTCTTCACTCGGACCTCCAATAGGTGTGTACTGGCAATAAGCGCCGTCCTCGTGGTGACTTTAATGATGTGTGGTGATGACTCTGCACCTGTTGTCAATTCTGTCTGTAATGTCATGTACCCATTAGGGTTAGACGTTAGGGTTTAGGGTTAGGTTTAGGGTTAGGGTTAGGCGTTAGGGTTTAGGGTTAGGCATTAGGGTTTAAGATTGAGATGATCAATGCGAAATGCTGAAGAGTTCAATCAGTTGTGCAGCAGAGAAAACTATTCCAAAGGTAAAGAGAGTGGGCCGTAAGACATGGATGACTGAGGAAATTATACAGCTAATGGAAACAAGAAGACAGAACAAACATAATCCTGCCAAATATGAAGAAATTCACAGAAAAGTCAGAACTTTATGTAATGAGGCAAAAGAAACATGGCTTGCGAAATATTGCAGATAAATTGAAAAACAACACAACAGTAAACATGCGAAACTAATGCACAAAAGAATTCAGGAGCTTAATAATAAAAACCAAAAACACGTACATCAACAGGCTGCCTAAAGACAAAAGATGGAAGAGTCATAATAGAAAAAGATCAGATCTTACATGTATGGTCAGATTACGTGAAAAACCTTTATGACGATAACAGAGACGAACAGTATGATGTTCAAAATAGTAATGAAGGGCCAGCAATTTTGAAGATGGAGGTTCAGAATGCTCTTAATCATATGAAATCGGGCAAGATCCCCCGGTCCAGACAGCGTCACATCAGAAATGATTAATGCTTTAGAAGAATATGGAATAGATCACGTTACCAGTCTGCTTAATACAATATATGATACTGGAAATATACCTCAGGAGTTATGTAATTCTGTATTTATTGCAATCCCAAAGAAATCAGGAGCCTTGGAATGTGATCAACATCGAACAATTAGTATAATGAGTCACATCACGAAGATTTTGCTAAGAATTGTCATGCAAAGAGTTAGGAGGAAAATACAACCTGAAATAGGAGAAGAACAATGTAGGTTTGTAGAAGGCAAGGTTACAGTAAATGCTGTGTATATACTGAGAAACATAATCGAACGTTCTATAGAAATAAACAAAGATCTACACCTTTGCTTTATTGACTACACAAAGGCTTTCGATAAAGTGAGACATGTCAACATGATAAGGATGCTTGAAGATCTACAAATTGATGGGAAAGACCTTAGACTTGTAAAAAACATATATTGGAAACAACAAGCTGCCATAAGAGTTGATAATGAAGTAAGCCAATATCAGCCTATTAAGAGAGGTGTGAGACAGGGATGTGTAATGTCTCCAGATCTGTTTTCCCTGTACAGTGAAAGTATTTTCAGAAATATTGAAGATATGGAAGGAATCAACATTGGGGGACGATGCATCAATAACATTAGATATGCAGTTGATACAGTCTTGATTGCAGACACTGAACAGGACCTGCAAAATTTAGTAGATGCGGTTGTTACACACAGTGAACAACAAGGGTTAGAATTAAATTGTAAAAGACACAGATTATGGTCGTCACTAGGAAGAACGAAATACCACAATGTAATATACAAGTAAATGGGAATATTCTTCAACAAGTGAATAGGTACAATTATCTCGGAACAGTAATAACATCTGATGGGAGATGCCTTGAAGAGATTAGAACAAGAATCGCCATGGCAAAAGTAGCCTTTAGCAAGATGAAAAACATACTGACCAATAAAAAGATGTCAATTGAAACGAGAAAAAGAGTGTTGAGATGCTACATAGAACCTGTACTTTTATATGGATGTGAAGCTTGGACAATGAGCAGTCAGGCTGAAAAACATCTGATGGCTGTAGAAATGTGGTTTCTGAGGAAAATGCAAAGAATACCATGGACAGCCAGAAAGACCAATGAACAAGTCCTTCAAGAAACAAATGAAGATCGTAAACTGATTAGAGACATTAGACGTAGACAGTCACAATTTTTTGGGCATGTTATGAGAAGAAATGATTTGGAGAACTTGGTGACAACTGGTAAGATCGAGGGGAACAGACCAAGGGGAAGACCTAGAAGCAAGTATCTGGATGGTTTGACCTTGTGTCATGGTCGAGACAGAAACACGGAACTGATCCACGACTCTGGTGATCGAGTGAGATGGCAGAAGATGACCGCCCACGCTTACCTGCATGGCACATGAGGATGGATTAGGGTTTAGGGTTAGGGTTTAGCGTTAGGGTTAGGCGTTAGGGTATAGGGTTAGCGTTAGGGTTAGGCGTTAGGGTTAGGTTTAGGGTTTAAGGCTAGGTGTTAGGGTTTAGGGTTAGGCATTAGGGTTTAGGGTTAGGGTTTAGGGTTAGACGTTAGGGTTAGGGTTAGGGTTTATGGTTAGGGTTAGGATTACGGTTTAGGTAATAGTGTTAGGGTTAGGGGTTAGAGTTGGGGGTTAGGGTTAGGGTTTAGTGTTAGAGTTAGGGTTAGGGATAAGGTTAGGGTTAGGGTTAAGGTTAGGGTTAGGCGTTAGGGTTAGAGTTAGGGTTAGGGATAAGGTTAGGGTTAGGGTTAAGGTTAGGGTTAGGCGTTAGGGTTAGAGTTAGGGTTAGGGTTATGGTTAGGTTCACACACATACACATACACATACATGAACACAGTGTTTAGGGTTAGGGTTACATACTTACACATACATACACACTGGGTTTAGGGTTAGGGTTAGGGTTAGGTTTCAGGTTAGGGGTTAGGTTTAGGGTGTGGGGTTAGGCTTAGAGTGCGGGCTTAGGCTTAGGGTGTGGGGTTAGGCTTAGGGTGTGGGGTTAGGGTTATGGTTAGGGGTAAGGCGTTAGGGTTAGTGTTATTGTTAGGGTGTGGGTTTAGGAAAAAAATGTGGATAACACCACTTTGTGACATACAGGAAATAACCATGTTTGGTAGTTATACCAGAATCGCGTAAAACCACTCATTTGATTAACACCACTTTCTAATATGGAGAAAATAACCATTATTGGTAGTTAGACCAGAATCGTGTAAAACCACTCATTTGAATAACACCATTTTCTAAAATTCAGGAAATAACCATGATTGGTAAGTAGACCAGAATCGTTTAAACCAGCGTTTCCCCAAACTTTTTTGTGCTATGCCCCACCTAAGCCTTTCTAAACTTCTTATCCCCCCCCCCCTCCCGCCTATCAAAATTACAAAATGCTCAATAAGCGGGCGAGTCAATAAGTAAGTCACACAGTTCTGTGGGATAGCAGGTAAATGTAGTTGGTGTTTTCTACAGGTATCATTAGGTGAACGCAACATCGAACTTTATATTCCCGTTCGTCAGGTGGCGCTAGGTGATTCATGCGCAAGCGCAGCTCATAAATACAATGGCGACTGTACTTACGGAGTCGCTTAAAAGTCGCTTAAAAGTCGACTTCATTGCACCGGGTTTTATCCCATATAGCTCGGTCTCTTTCCTCAGCCCGGAAAGCGTCGCACAAAGGACGAACTTCGTAGCTCTAGCAATGACCCACAAGGGTCTCAGAAAAATTCACTCGTGAACCGAAGGACGCAGCCCGGAATCGAACCCACAATCTTCGTAGCACGTACTTACGGAGTATACAACCAACGAGCAACGTGCTGTTGTGCGTTTTTTATTGTAGGCAAAAGTAGTAGTAGTAGTAGTAGTAGTAGTAGTAGTAGTAGTAGTAGTAGTAGTAGTAGTGATGGTGATAGTTGCTGGTGGTAGTAGTAGTCGTATTAGTGATGGTAGTAGTAGTAGTAGTAGTAGTAGTAGTAGTAGTAGTAGTAGTAGCGGTGATGGTGGTTGCTGGTGGTAGTAGTAGTAGTGATGGTGGTGGTTGCTGGTAGTAGTAGTAGTAGTAGTAGTAGTAGTAGTAGTAGTAGTAGTAGTGATGTTGGTGGTTGCTGGTGGTAGTAGTAGTAGTAGTAGTAGTAGTAGTAGTAGTAGTAGTAGTAGTAGTAGTAGTAGTGGTGGTGGTGGTGGTGGTGGTTGCTGGTAGTAGTAGTAGTAGTAGTAGTAGTAGTAGTAGTAGTAGTAGTAGTAGTAGTAGCGACTTATGTGGTGGCGGGTCTCCCTGGCCCAGGTGTTAGCGACTTATGCGGTGGCCCAACTCCCTGGCCTAGGTGTTAGCGACTTATGTGGTGGCCGGTCTCCCTGGCCTAATGGTTAGCGACTTATATGGTGGCCGGTCTCCCTGGCCTAATGGTTAGCGACTTATGTGGTGGCCGGTCTCCCTGGCCTAGAGTTTAGCGACATGTGGTGAAGAGATTTAAAAGAAGCGGTTATAGAACCAAGTGAGAATCAGAGCACCATGGTCAGAGAATCATTTTTTTTTTGGCTCGCTCGCTTTGAAATCAAGCGTCGTCCATACATACTACTTCTAGTAGTGCTGGACTGAATTTTGCGTGTGGTTTAGCTTTCCCTATTAATAGTGTCCCTTGCCATCAGGCAAACCAACTCTGAATTACTTGTAATTTACGTCCCCAAGTCAAGGACGAGAGGTCAACATTTTAGTCCAACTGTCCGGTGTAGGGGTTGAACCCCTTACCTCGGCATCAGCACACCGGATGTTTAAGAACACGCGTTCTTATCCATTCGGCCATGCTGACCTACAGAGATACTTGTAATTTACATCCCAACGTCAAGAACGAAGTTAGCATTTTAGTCTAAACCCGGTGATGGGGCTAAACCAGCTACCTGGGCAACAGCACACTGGATGTTCACGAATGAATGGCCTTAGCCTTGTATATTGGTGGGACATTCATTGTATTCTCCCTTAGACGAATACCTCCGACTGCCAGAGTAATTATTGTTTGGAAAAGGCAATTGAAACTACAACAATATATACAATTATAAGATAGAGAAGTATTGCAGCCTGGGATTTTGAGATTAGCAAAAAAAAAATCTTAAATTGTCATTTCTTTTCATCCTTCTCATCCCATTCTTATGTCTTCGTGTAGTAACTGGGGAATCTTCTCCGTGATTATGTTTTGTGTCTGTATTTGTTTGCCGATGAAGGCTAGTCGCCACGTAATGTATTATTCGTATCTCTTTTCTGTAAAGCTGCATTACTGTGTTTTATATCGTTTACATTTACGCTCATTTTATTCATAAGCTGGAGGAGCCTCGGTGGATAGACACTAGCCATTTGCTTACTAGGTCAGGGATTATTCTTCTTCTTCTGCTTCGTTCATCCGGATTTTTTTTTCCGGACGTGACTGCGTTGTGCCTGTTTACAGCAGAGCTGCGTTCTTGCGCCGTTAGGCCGACACATCCGACTTCTGCGGGAATTTGTTGACCGGGTTAACCTTCCCGGGGGTTTCTTAGGACGTTTGAATCTCACTGTTGTGGTGTTATCCCCCATCCTAGCTGGCCCATATAGAACAGCCAAAGACATCCTGGTCAACCCTCAAGGGAAGGCAGGGGCAGACCATGGGCATTCCCCGCCATCCAAGGAGGCTTCCATACTTGCAGAGCCGACACATAGCACTCTGGTACTGGGCTCACCCAAGGAATCGTCACGTCCTGCACATGGCTGCTTAGCCTCACTTCCGTATATTGGGCCTTCAGTTCACCATAGGCTGTTCCTCCGGAAACGAGAAGTCTGCAGATGACATCCACACAGTGAGCTTTCGATTCAGACTTTCCACGTAATGGATTTGCTATCCAAGCAATATTCCATTTCGTGCCACTAGGACACTTGTTCCACCTTTTATGAAGCCCACACAGTGAGCTTTCGATTCGGACTTTCCACGTAATGGATTTGCTTTCCAAGCAATATTCCATTTCGTGCCTCTGGGACGCTTTTGTAACCGACATACCTGTGGTATGAAGTGTGGCAGTCTAAATACTTCTTCGTGCACCTTTAAATGTCAACCTCAATGTAGTTAAAGTAAGTTGCAGTCAACTTGAGCTTGTTGATATCTCCATAGCGCTTGTCCTCAAATGAATCAGGCGTGGGCCAAAATATCTGTCTCTGTTCTGCATATGTTGGGCAATCCTGCAGCAAATGTTTTGCTGTCATTTTACCACGTGACCCCTGGCCTTGCAAGCAAGCGTGCTAGCCACATCACTATAACGACTCCCAGGCTTAAAGTATAAACATAACATAATTCAAATATAGGATGTTAAAACAAAAGTATATTCAAAATAGAACGCTCTAACACAAAATTATAAATGTGAATAACTATGTAAGAATAAATGTATACAGTAGTGTAAAATTAATATAAATTTATATCAACTCTCGTATTGTGCACACAAGATATCTACATAAGGCAGACATAAGTACATTGTAAATATTAATTTAAAACAGACAAGTGAAACTAGTCAATATTAACACATACAAATGTTCAGCATTTAAAATAGAAATGATTCTGAGGCAATGAGAGGTTGCACAATGTGATTCTTCTATGTAGACATCACAAATAAGGTTTGCATATAAAATGTAATGCATACATTAGAAGCATGTGTAAAGATATATTTCAGTTTGCAGTGTTCAGTTTTCATTTTCCTGGATCTGACAGGCACCTAGGCAAATACACATTTGTGTTGATCATTTATATATTTTATCATTTTGTTCTTGTTGTTCTGTCAAAATGTTCGCCTGTGTCTTTGTTATTTATTCATCCTTGGAGCTTCTTAGTTACATTTTGTTTGGTTTTTTTTTGCATTTCATTATAAGCTCAGCAGCAGCAAACCCATTTTATCTACACTATGTAGGTCAGCATGGCTGAATGAATAAGAACGCATGTTCTTAAACATCCGGTATGCTGAAGCCGAGGGTAAGGCAACAGTCCCTACACCAGACAGTTGGACTAAAATGTTGACCTGCCGTCCTTGACTTGGGGACATACATTATAAGCACCTCTGAAGACTGTTCGCCTGATGGTTAATAGGAAAAGCTAATCTACCTGCAAAATTTAGCACTACAAGAAGTAGTGTGTATGGATTACACTTGAGTTCAAAGCGATCAAGCGCCAAAAAAAACAACATCTATACTATGTTGCTTGTCTGGCTGACAATTCTGTTTGTACGCTTCTATAGGTGATAACATGTCAATCAATACCAAACTGTGTTTCTGTTATCATGTCTTGAAAGATACTTTGTACTCTCAAGTACAGTGGGACCTCGCTTAACGAGCACCTCGCATAACGAGTAATTTGCATAATGAACTGAACGGGCAGCGAGGGTTGGAAGACAAGGGGGGGGGGGGGGTTGGATAGAGCGGAGCGGAGGGGGGGGGGTCTATATAGGGCCAGAACCGCAGAGCGCTGCAGTCGCCTGACGTCTTGAAATCAGTCAATCCGAGGAACGCATGCGTTAGCTGCAAGCCGGAGAGCATTGTCGAATGTGACTTTGAGGGGTTTGAGACAGTACCTGTGGAGTCTGTAGTCAACGAGATTGTGTTTTTGGCCAAGATCATGGGACTGGAGGTGGATAACAAAGATAACATTTAGCTTGTGGAAGAGCATAGCCAAGAGCTGACCACTGAAGAGCTTATGGAATTACATTGTGTTTCACAGCAAGAAGTTGTGGAGGAGAGTTTGTCCGAGGAGGAGGAGAAGGTAACAGCAAACCAACAATCTTCTGGCACATTAAGAGAAATTCTGAAAGCATGGGAAACTGTTGCATCACACATTGAGAACCATCACCCTAATAAGGCAGTGGCTATGAGAGCTACTAATTTATTTAATGATAATGCTGTGTCGCATTTCCACGAAATTCTGAAGCGTCTGCAAAAACAAATTTCTCTAGACAGCTTTCTAGTAAAAAAGAATTAGGTATGTATTATAAATTGTAAATTAATTATTTCAATTTTTTTCTTTTTTTCTACAAATCGAATTCTCATTCCAGGTTCGTTCGTTCATTCCGCGATAGAAGAGGAAGATGAATCACGCTCCTTAACAATGTATATATAATTTTCTTTGAATAAACGTTATACAAAATATTTTGAGTATTTTTTCAGCATGGAGCACATTATCGTATTTTACATTAATTTGTATGGGAAAAACTGTTTCACTTAACGGGTGTTTCGCTTTATGAGTAAGGTTCTGGAACGAATTATGCTCATTAAGAGAGGTTCCACTGTATTCACATATCAACTAATACCAATGTTTCTGTTATTATGTCTTCAAAGATACCTTGTGCTCTCAAGTTATCACATATCAATATCAACCTGCTATTGTTGTTATGTCTAAACAGGCACCTTGAAGGGTAATTTTACAGACAATGATATAGTTAACAAGTTCGATGCATGTCCTTTTACAGCACATCACAATCAACCCCAGCATTTTTTGGCTGTTTGTGGTTTTCTAGGCCATTTTCCAATCAGTAGTTTGTCACTGCATGGCAAAGGGAAAAGGCAACTATGCCGTTATCACCATCATGTGCCCTGTCAACAGGCTTAGGTAAGTTATCTAGTAATTCTATAGTCAATAGTAAAAGGTACAGTTAATTCTGCAGCAGATACCGCCTAGAAGTATGAAACACTAAGGATCTGACATATATCAGGTCACATTTAAAGAGGCGTGATGACTAACCCCCTTCCTCGCTACTGTTCTCCTGACCCAACTTAAGAGGAAAGTTTGGTACATGTTGTAAACTCAGTATGTCTAAGCCAAGCTACAATCTAGTTTCAACCTGGTGTCACTAGTCATGAAAATCTCCACTATAAAATTCACTGACATATTATCACATGTCATATTAAATCAGTTATAATCTGATTAAAACCTTTAGATTCCACTGGAAGATCCATTAAATTCAGTTTTCAAAGTAAAAAGACAAATGTAGTCTTCACAAGGGTCTGACTTTAACAAAACAAATTAGTTTATGGGCAGTCACAAAACTGACCAATGATGGAGATGTCAGGATATTAGTTGCATGCATATTTCCTGTGGCAACATATGGACATGAAACTTGCTATTTAACAAATGAGCTGAAAAGCGCACATCAAGCTTTAAATATAAATGTCACAGGAGTGTTAAAAATTATTTGGACGGAGAGGATAACAAATCGATCTATACAATTAAAACTAGATATTGAAGAAGACTGATTATTATGATAAACAAAAATTTTAAAAAAAAAAGAAAATTAAATGTTTGGACAAGTAAAAGACATAAAAGCCAGAAAAGATCATTATGGAGGGAAGTAAATAGGGGAGGTGGAGAAGAGCAAGACCACAATGTAGATGGATTTAATAATTGATAGGAGACCACAATGTAAATGGATACAATCAATTGATAGGTGAGATCACAATGTAGATGGACTCAGTAATAGATAGATGAGACCACAACATAGATGGACTCAGTAATAGATAGATGAGACCACAACATAGATGGACTCAGTAATAGATAGATGAGACCACAACATAGATGGACTCAGTAATAGATAGATGAGACCACAATATAGATAGATTCAGTAATAAATAGATGAGACCACACTACAGATGGATTCAATAATAGATAGATGAGACCACAATATAGACGGATTCAGTAATAGAAAGATTAGACCACAATATAGAAGGATTCAGTAATTGATAGATGAGACCACAATATAGATGGATTCAACCATTGATAGGTGAGGCCACAATGTAGACGGATTCAGTAATAGATATATGAGACCACAATATAGATGGATTCAGTAATCGATAGATGAGACCACAATGTAGACGGATTCAGTAATAGATAGATGAGACCACAATATAGATGGATTCAACCATTGATAGGTGAGGCCACAATGTAGACGGATTCAGTAATAGATATATGAGACCACAATATAGATGGATTCAGTAATAGTTAGATAAGACCACAATATAGAAGGATTCAACCATTGATAGGTGAGACCACAATGTAGATAGATTCAGTAATAAATAGATGAGACCACACTACAGATGGATTCAATAATAGATATATGAGACCACAATATAGACGGATTCAGTAATAGAAAGATTAGACCACAATATAGAAGGATTCAGTAATTGATAGATGAGACCACAATATAGATGGATTCAGTAATTGATAGATGAGACCACAATGTAGATGGATTCAGTAATAGATAGATGAGACCACAATATAGATGGATTCAATCATTGATAGGTGAGGCCACAATGTAGATGGTTTCAGTAGTAGATAGGTGAGACCACAATACAGATGGATTCAGCAATAAATATGTGAGACCACAATATTGATGGATTCAGTATTAGATAGATGAGACCATAATAAATATGGATTCAGTAATTGATAGATGAGACCACAATATAGATGGATTCAAGCATTGACAGATTATTTACATATGACAGCAACACAGGCAGGACATCTGGCTTATGATAGAAAGATGCATCAAAAGACTTTTAGGAAAAGGAAATTCTGTATAGAGCAAGCCACTGGATGAAGGGCAAGTTAAAAACACTTCACACTTCTGTAACATGACACAAAATTGTTAAATGTAAGTAAGTGACACAAGTAAAGCTATCAATACCACACAAGAAATCTAACCACAGTAAAGGCTTACCAGTCAGAATCAATGACAACAGTGACACTTTTGCAGAAATAACTTATATGGACAAATGGCAACTATCACCAACAGCAAACAGAAGCATGTATAATCCAAAAGAGCCGGGTTAGCACGATTTTTAACACATTTTCTCATACTATCATGCATACATAACTTTAAAACTTTGTCATGCACATCAAATCATATCTGATGTATGATATTTTCACATACTTTTCTACATATGTCCATATCCATCACATCTTTACACCCATCCACTCTCTCTCTCTCTCTCTCTCACGTATGCACGCACACACATATCCCCTTTCGACAAAACCAACAAAACAATGGCCAAGCTTTGAGGAAGCGTCATGCCCTCTCTAGTTAAGAGAATCAAAACAACAACTTGTTACATGACAGAAAAATAAATGCTGTTGCATGAATTATACTTATATAAAAGACAATAACTTTCTTCAAACCGCTATCCCTGTTGTAATTAACAATATAAATAAATTACTGGAATATGGCTGCAAACTTATGTGGGAGGGAACAGAGCTTCAAAGATGTAAAAGTATTTTTAAAAAGTGACCATGTTGAATCCATAATAGCATTTCATGATCAGCAAAATCAACAGTGAATCCAAATTAACATTCTATAGAAGCACAGAGCCATAATTATACAATTAACACACGTAAAAATATAAGTCAGAAAGTAATGCACCACATGCTTTTTCTCAGCGAATAATAAAGATAAAAACATGAAATTTTGCACTTCAAATTTGGAAAATATGTATTGTTTGTATGAAATTGCACCACATTTGGACAATTAGAAACAGCTACAATAATCCGTTAAAATGGCATGTATGAGCAGCTTGCATTACAAACAGTGAATTGTAATGGAATTTCTAGGTGCAGAAAAATAAACTGTGGTGAACATTCACAAACAATCATGTGCTGTGTATGGAAGTTGCGCAGTCGATAGGAGCACCTACAATCACTTGGCTCAGAGAGTTAAAGCTTCAGAAAGCTAGTTAGTTAGTTAGTTAGTCGAGGTTCCAACTTCACGGCACTAGGTCGTCTCCATTATGCTCCGTTCCTGTGCCAGTTAATATCACACAAAATGCTCCCCACTGCCCAATGTGAAAAGTGGAACAGACAGGAGTATCGGCAAGCCAACAGCCCGCACAGGAACACTGTGCATAATGCCGCCACCAGAATGCCAACACAAAAATCTTCCACGAAAACCACAGTTCATCGTCGATGGAATCGGCAGTCACCCAGGTTTTCTCACATGGCTCTGTCTCTATCCACAGGGCAACCCACCGAAAGCATCGCATTAAGCACGAACTCCGTAGCTCCAGCGCCAATTCCCAGGAGTCTCCTGAAAAATGCACTCGTGAACCGAAAAGGCAAATCAGTCTATTCAGCAACAGCCGTTAGCCATTGTTCCGAACATGCAGGTCACTGTACAAACAAAAGCGGACATGTAAAAGCATTCCACGTGAATATCACAGCTCACAGAGTCATGCCACGCACTCACTCAGTAGCAGGGCGATGGAATCATATACTACCAGCCCAACATGAGGAAAATGCAAAATGCAAACCGCAGCCACAAAGATAAATACTCCAGAGGCCATAGCGGTTCAATGCCTAACCGCCATGCTGGGGAACGGAAGTCCGAAGCTTCAGAAAGTGAAGAGATGGAGTTGCATGATCTTCCATGCTCTGGAATTCCTGCCACAGCCACCAGCCCAGACATGTTGAATAGTGCTGATGCCATTACTTTGTGATGAAAGGAGCATTACAAGTAAACAATCAGCCTCGCAGATGTCAGTTAGCAAGGGAAGTGCAATTAAAATGTTAAAAACTCTTGTATATTCAAAGGTCTGCACTAAAGTCAAGGCATGCATGTAATTGTTTCATGATGGTGCAAGGCAGTACAAGTTGATGGGGGATTACATAGATAAATAATATTTGGAAGAAATGTTCAAGTATATTGTTCATAAATTTCATTTTAACAAATAATTTTGGGAAAAAAAAATTTAAAGGTGCATTACTTTCTGACCATCCCTAGTAGTTTTGAAAACCATAGAAACAATGAATCATATTCCTTAATATTAAATTAAAACTCAGAATAATTCTGTGCAAACCCTAATGTCTTTTTTAAAGAGTTAAACAAGCAATACGTGTTCGGAACAAAATGGCTAACGGCTGTTGCTGAATAGACTGATTTGCCTTTTCGGTTCACGAGTGCATTTTTCAGGGAGTTGGCGCTGGAGCTACGGAGTTCGTGCTTAATGCGATGCTTTCGGTGGGTTGCCCTGTGGATAGAGACAGAGCCATGTGAGAAAACCTGGGTGACTGCCGATTCCATCGACGATGAACTGTGGTTTTTGTGGAGGATTTTTGTGTTGGCATTCTGGTGGCGGCATTATGCACAGTGTTCCTGTGCGGGCTGTTGGCTTGCCGATACTCCTGTCTGTTCCACTTTTCACATTGGGCAGTGGGGAGCATTTTGTGTGATATTAACTGGCACAGGAACGGAGCATAATGGAGACGACCTAGTGCCGTGAAGTTGGAACCTCGACTAACTAACTAACTAACTAGCTTTCTGAAGCTTTAACTCTCTGAGCCAAGTGATTGTAGGTGCCCCTATCGACTGCGCAACTTCCATACACAGCACATGATTGTTTGTGAATGTTCACCACAGTTTATTTTTCTGCACCTAGAAATTCCATTACAATTCACTGTTTGTAATGCAAGCTGCTCATACATGCCATTTTAACGGATTATTGTAGCTGTTCTAATTGTCCAAATGTGGTGCAATTTCATACAAACAATACATATTTTCCAAATTTGAAGTGCAAAATTTCATGTTTTTATCTTTATTATTCGCTGAGAAAAAGCATGTGGTGCATTACTTTCTGACTTATATTTTTACGTGTGTTAATTGTATAATTATGGCTCTGTGCTTCTATAGAATGTTAATTTGGATTCACTGTTGATTTTGCTGATCATGAAATGCTATTATGGATTCAACATGGTCACTTTTTAAAAATACTTTTACATCTTTGAAGCTCTGTTCCCTCCCACATAAGTTTGCAGCCATATTCCAGTAATTTATATATATTGTTAATTACAACAGGGATAGCGGTTTGAAGAAAGTTATTGTCTTCTATATAAGTATAATTCATGCAACAGCATTTATTTTTCTGTCATGTAACAAGTTGTTGTTTTGATTCTCTTAACTAGAGAGAGCATGACGCTTCCTCAAAGCTTGGCCATTGTTTTGTTGGTTTTGTCGAAAGGGGATATGTGTGTGCGTGCGTGCGTGCGTGCGTGCATACGTGAGAGTGAGAGAGAGAGAGAGAGAGAGAGAGAGAGAGTGGATGGGTGTAAAGATGTGATGGATATGGATATATGTAGAAAAGTATGTGAAAATATCATACATCAGATATGATTTGATGTGCATGACAAAGTTTTAAAGTTATGTATGCATGATAGTATGAGAAAATGTGTATTAAAAATCGTGCTAACCCGGCTCTTTTGGATTATACATGCTTCTGTTTGCTGTTGGTGATAGTTACCATTTGTCCATATAAGTTATTTCTGCAAAAGTGTCACTGTTGTAATTGATTCTGACTGGTAAGCCTTTACTGTGGTTAGATTTCTTGTGTGGTATTGATAGCTTTACTTGTGTCACTTACTTACATTTAACAATTTTGTGTCATGTTACAGAAGTGTGAAGTGTTTTTAACTTGCCCTTCATCCAGTGGCTTGCTCTATACAGAATTTCCTTTTCCTAAAAGTCTTTTGATGCATCTCTCTATCATAAGCCAGATGTCCTGCCTGTGTTGCTGTCATATGTAAATAATCTGTCAATGCTTGAATCCATCTATATTGTGGTCTCATCTATCAATTACTGAATCCATATTTATTATGGTCTCATCTATCTAATACTGAATCCATCAATATTGTGGTCTCACATATTTATTGCTGAATCCATCTGTATTGTGGTCTCACCTATCTACTACTGAAACCATCTACATTGTGGTCTCACCTATCAATGATTGAATCCATCTATATTGTGGTCTCATCTATCTATTACTGAATCTGTCTACATTGTGGTCTCCTCTATCAATTACTGAATCTATCTATATTGTGGTCTCATCTATCAATTACTGAATCCTTCTATATTGTGGTCTAATCTTTCTATTACTGAATCCGTCTATATTGTGGTCTCATATATCTATTATTGAATCCATCTGTAGTGTGGTCTCATCTATTTATTACTGAATCTATCTACATTGTGGTCTCACCTATCAATGATTGAATCCTTCTATATTGTGGTCTTATCTAACTATTACTGAATCCATCTATATTGTGGTCTCATATATCTATTACTGAATCCGTCTACATTGTGGCCTCACCTATCAATGGTTGAATCCATCTATATTGTGGTCTCATCTATCTATTACTGAATCCGCCTACATTGTGGTCTCATCTATCGATTACTGAATCCATCTATATTGTGGTCTCATCTATCAATTACTGAATCCTTCTATATTGTGGTCTAATCTTTCTATTACTGAATCCGTCTATATTGTGGTCTCATCTATCTATTATTGAATCCATCTGTAGTGTGGTCTCATCTATTTATTACTGAATCTATCTATATTGTGGTCTCATCTATCTATTACTGAGTCCATCTATGTTGTGGTCTCATCTATCTATTACTGAGTCCATCTACATTGTGATCTCACCTATCAATGATTGTATCCATCTACATTGTGGTCTCCTATCAATTATTAAATCCATCTACATTGTGGTCTTGCTCTTCTCCACCTCCCCTATTTACTTCCCTCCATAATGATCTTTTCTGGCTTTTATGTCTTTTACTTGTCCAAAACATTTAATTTTCTTTTTTTTAAAATTTTGTTTATCATAATAATCAGTCTTCTTCAATATCTAGTTTTAATTGTATAGATCGATTTGTTATCCTCTCCGTCCAAATAATTTTTAACACTCCTGTGACATTTATATTTAAAGCTTGATGTGTGCTTTTCAGCTCATTTGTTAAATAGCAAGTTTCATGTCCATATGTTGCCACAGGAGATATGCATGCAACTAATATCCTGACATCTCCATCATTGGTCAGTTTTGTGACTGCCCATAAACTAATTTGTTTTTGTTAAAGTCAGACCCTTGTGAAGACTACATTTGTCTTTTTACTTTGAAAACTGAATTTAATGGATCTTCCAGTGGAATCTAAAGGTTTTAATCAGATTATAACTGATTTAATATGACATGTGATAATATGTCAGTGAATTTTATAGTGGAGATTTTCATGACTAGTAGTCATGAAAATCTCCACTATAAAATTCACTGACATATTATCACATGTCATATTAAATCAGTTATAATCTGATTAAAACCTTTAGATTCCACTGGAAGATCCATTAAATTCAGTTTTCAAAGTAAAAAGACAAATGTAGTCTTCACAAGGGTCTGACTTTAACAAAAACAAATTAGTTTATGGGCAGTCACAAAACTGACCAATGATGGAGATGTCAGGATATTAGTTGCATGCATATCTCCTGTGGCAACATATGGACATGAAACTTGCTATTTAACAAATGAGCTGAAAAGCACACATCAAGCTTTAAATATAAATGTCACAGGAGTGTTAAAAATTATTTGGACGGAGAGGATAACAAATCGATCTATACAATTAAAACTAGATATTGAAGAAGACTGATTATTATGATAAACAAAATTTTAAAAAAAAAGAAAATTAAATGTTTTGGACAAGTAAAAGACATAAAAGCCAGAAAAGATCATTATGGAGGGAAGTAAATAGGGGAGGTGGAGAAGAGCAAGACCACAATGTAGATGGATTTAATAATTGATAGGAGACCACAATGTAGATGGATACAATCATTGATAGGTGAGATCACAATGTAGATGGACTCAGTAATAGATAGATGAGACCACAACATAGATGGACTCAGTAATAGATAGATGAGACCACAATATAGATAGATTCAGTAATAAATAGATGAGACCACACTACAGATGGATTCAATAATAGATAGATGAGACCACAATATAGACGGATTCAGTAATAGAAAGATTAGACCACAATATAGAAGGATTCAGTAATTGATAGATGAGACCACAATATAGATGGATTCAGTAATCGATAGATGAGACCACAATGTAGGCGGATTCAGTAATAGATAGATGAGACCACAATATAGATGGATTCAACCATTGATAGGTGAGGCCACAATGTAGACGGATTCAGTAATAGATATATGAGACCACAATATAGATGGATTCAGTAATAGTTAGATAAGACCACAATATAGAAGGATTCAATCATTGATAGGTGAGACCACAATGTAGATAGATTCAGTAATAAATAGATGAGACCACACTACAGATGGATTCAATAATAGATATATGAGACCACAATATAGACGGATTCAGTAATAGAAAGATTAGACCACAATATAGAAGGATTCAGTAATTGATAGATGAGACCACAATATAGATAGATTCAGTAATTGATAGAGGAGACCACAATGTAGACAGATTCAGTAATAGATAGATGAGACCACAATATAGATGGATTCAATCATTGATAGGTGAGACCACAATGTAGATGGTTTCAGTAGTAGATAGGTGAGACCACAATACAGATGGATTCAGCAATAAATATGTGAGACCACAATATTGATGGATTCAGTATTAGATAGATGAGACCATAATAAATATGGATTCAGTAATTGATAGATGAGACCACAATATAGATGGATTCAAGCATTGACAGATTATTTACATATGACAGCAACACAGGCAGGACATCTGGCTTATGATAGAGAGATGCATCAAAAGACTTTTAGGAAAAGGAAATTCTGTATAGAGCAAGCCACTGGATGAAGGGCAAGTTAAAAACACTTCACACTTCTGTAACATGACACAAAATTGTTAAATGTAAGTAAGTGACACAAGTAAAGCTATCAATACCACACAAGAAATCTAACCACAGTAAAGGCTTACCAGTCAGAATCAATTACAACAGTGACACTTTTGCAGAAATAACTTATATGGACAAATGGTAACTATCACCAACAGCAAACAGAAGCATGTATAATCCAAAAGAGCCGGGTTAGCACGATTTTTAACACATTTTCTCATACTATCATGCATACATAACTTTAAAACTTTGTCATGCACATCAAATCATATCTGATGTATGATATTTTCACATACTTTTCTACATATGTCCATATCCATCACATCTTTACACCCATCCACTCTCTCTCTCTCTCTCTCTCTCTCTCTCTCACTCTCACGTATGCACGCACGCACGCACGCACGCACACACATATCCCCTTTCGACAAAACCAACAAAACAATGGCCAAGCTTTGAGGAAGCGTCATGCTCTCTCTAGTTAAGAGAATCAAAACAACAACTTGTTACATGACAGAAAAATAAATGCTGTTGCATGAATTATACTTATATAGAAGACAATAACTTTCTTCAAACCGCTATCCCTGTTGTAATTAACAATATATATAAATTACTGGAATATGGCTGCAAACTTATGTGGGAGGGAACAGAGCTTCAAAGATGTAAAAGTATTTTTAAAAAGTGACCATGTTGAATCCATAATAGCATTTCATGATCAGCAAAATCAACAGTGAATCCAAATTAACATTCTATAGAAGCACAGAGCCATAATTATACAATTAACACACGTAAAAATATAAGTCAGAAAGTAATGCACCACATGCTTTTTCTCAGCGAATAATAAAGATAAAAACATGAAATTTTGCACTTCAAATTTGGAAAATATGTATTGTTTGTATGAAATTGCACCACATTTGGACAATTAGAACAGCTACAATAATCCGTTAAAATGGCATGTATGAGCAGCTTGCATTACAAACAGTGAATTGTAATGGAATTTCTAGGTGCAGAAAAATAAACTGTGGTGAACATTCACAAACAATCATGTGCTGTGTATGGAAGTTGCGCAGTCGATAGGGGCACCTACAATCACTTGGCTCAGAGAGTTAAAGCTTCAGAAAGCTAGTTAGTTAGTTAGTTAGTCGAGGTTCCAACTTCACGGCACTAGGTCGTCTCCATTATGCTCCGTTCCTGTGCCAGTTAATATCACACAAAATGCTCCCCACTGCCCAATGTGAAAAGTGGAACAGACAGGAGTATCGGCAAGCCAACAGCCCGCACAGGAACACTGTGCATAATGCCGCCACCAGAATGCCAACACAAAAATCCTCCACAAAAACCACAGTTCATCGTCGATGGAATCGGCAGTCACCCAGGTTTTCTCACATGGCTCTGTCTCTATCCACAGGGCAACCCACCGAAAGCATCGCATTAAGCACGAACTCCGTAGCTCCAGCGCCAACTCCCTGAAAAATGCACTCGTGAACCGAAAAGGCAAATCAGTCTATTCAGCAACAGCCGTTAGCCATTGTTCCGAACATGCAGGTCACTGTACAAACAAAAGCGGACATGTAAAAGCATTCCACGTGAATATCACAGCTCACAGAGTCATGCCACGCACTCACTCAGTAGCAGGGCGATGGAACCATATACTACCAGCCCAACATGAGGAAAATGCAAAATGCAAACCGCAGCCACAAAGATAAATACTCCAGAGGCCATAGCGGTCCAATGCCTAACCGCCATGCTGGGGAACGGAAGTCCGAAGCTTCAGAAAGTGAAGAGATGGAGTTGCATGATCTTCCATGCTCTGGAATTCCTGCCACAGCCACCAGCCCAGACATGTTGAATAGTGCTGATGCCATTACTTTGTGATGAAAGGAGCATTACAAGTAAACAATCAGCCTCGCAGATGTCAGTTAGCAAGGGAAGTGCAATTAAAATGTTAAAAACTCTTGTATATTCAAAGGTCTGCACTAAAGTCAAGGCATGCATGTAATTGTTTCATGATGGTGCAAGGCAGTACAAGTTGATGGGGGATTACATAGATAAATAATATTTGGAAGAAATGTTCAAGTATATTGTTCATAAATTTCATTTTTAACAAATAATTTTGGGGAAAAAAATTAATGGTGCATTACTTTCTGACCATCCCTAGTAGTTTTGAAAACCATAGAAACAATGAATCATAATTCCTTAATATTAAATTAAAACTCAGAATAATTCTGTGCCAAACCCTAATGTCTTTTTTAAAGAGTTAAACAAGCAATATGGATAGAAACATGAGATTAGGCAAACAATAAACATGCAAACTGAGATCAGACCAGCATTATGTTTTTGGTAAATGTACTTACAGAAATGGAGTGACTATCATGGAAAGATACAAATAACAAATGAAGAAGTCTTAGACTAAACCAATTAGAAATGAAAAGAATTATTTTTTGCTTATCCTATTTACAGGACATCACTGTCAACACCAGCATTTTACCGCTGTTGTTGATGTCTTGGCAAGATTACGCTCAGTAGTTTGTCACTGCTTTCTGAGCGACCGGCTCACATACCCCCATAAGTAACCAATGCGACGTGATCCGCTACCGAATCTCGTGCGGCTGTGTTCCCCTACGTGGCTATACAGGAATAAGGGGAAAGTCGCTAACTCCTTTGCCAGGGAGACCGGCGAAAAGACAATTGCTGGACGAATTAAAAATTAAACAAATATACTTTTTGTGCACATAATAAAACACACAACACTGTGACGGAAACCATGCCAAGGAACATGTGGAAGGAATTGGTGTACATGTTGTATGATGGTTTACCTGGAAGTATAACATCACAAGGTGGACTAGAAAGAAGATATTAGAGCAAACCCTCACGGTGAGAGGTTGCTGGTGACCCACTGCAGCTAGTCTTTGCCGTCAACATGGCCAATTGATCTGAGAAATGTAACCAGTCTAACAGAATAATTCAGTTTTGGATACAAGGCATTCTGAGTGCCAGGCAAGCATCACAAGCCTAGTGATGATCACTGTGTAACAATGAAACAGTTGTGCTTGAAAGGCGGTAAAACTGACAGATATAACAGGCCCTCAGTTCAAAGACAGGTAAAATAATTGACATTGGCATGAGAATAGAGCAGAATACGGTTGAACACATACATTCACATACACAAGTTTCAAAAGAACAGTTTAAAAACAAGACATGGATGGATTAAAAAAAGGCATAATTTGATATTTCTGGACGGATTTAGCAACCCAAATAAAAACAATATTCACGCAAGACTGGGCACCGCTTAGAAATCAGATTTCATTTAAGGCAAGTGTGTCTTCATCTTGCCAATATCTCAACCTACAATATCTCAACCAGACAATATCTCAACCAGACAATAACTTAACCAGACAATATCTCAACCAGACAATAATTCAACCAGACAAATATAGTCGTTTTGTGTTGTTAAAACATAGTGTAATAAAACAGCTGTCGACAGCTGCATATGTCAAACAGGAAGACACTTTTTCTTATAAACTTTCATATGTATTTTTACTCATCTTTCTCACAAAATCTCACATATGTTCCCATATATTCATATTCTCTCATAAGGCATTGTCATGCACATATCTTTTCACATTCTCTTTCCACACTGACCACAGATTTCTTTACATATACCACACATCTTCACATCATTATATAATTCACTCTCTAACACATTGTTATCATCAGCAAATTCACTCTGTAATACTTCCAGTTACAAAACAATTACAACTGTAGCCTTTGGTAAACTGAAGTCACATATCTATTTCTGAGTTTGATAACTTATATAAACACAATACAGCCACGAACTGTGTCATCAGCTGCAAACAACCTATTTCATTATAAGCTGCCAATTTCAACAGGGACATTTTTCAGTTCCCTGCCTAAATTAATCTTGTCAGTGTTAAAGTATTTCTATATTGATTCATTATCTTCTTCTCTCTGCATTTCTAAGGTCATATTAATGTTGGCAGGACATGAAGCTATATCTGTGCTTCTCACAAATGCCGCACACGTATTTCGTTGTTATTATCCAGTTCAAGTCTGATGCTGGGCTGGTGTCTTGGAGATACTGCTGCAGTGTTTCGTCCAGTGCTGTGTCTGGTTGATTTTGTTAAGAAAAAGATTGTGTTAATACTTGGGTAATAATTGGTTATAGAATCAACATCACTGCACTCGAGATATTCCCACAAACTACAACCCCTAATCAAAAGCCACTGAACAGACATTCCCACATAAGCTACACCCTCAAAAGCCACTGAACAAAGCATTACCACACAAGCTATGCCCCCTCCTCAACATCCACTGTACAGACATTCCCACACAGCTACACCCCCTCCTCAAAAGTCACTGAACAGACATTCCCATACAAGCTACACCCCCTCCTTTAAAAAGCCACTGTACAGACATTCCCACACAAGCTACACCCCCTTCTCAAAAGCCACTGAACAGACATTCCCACACAAGCTCCTCAAAAGTCACCAAAAGTGCCCATGCTGATAGCTTCAGTATCAGTGTGACTTAAAAGTCCATCTGGCTTTTCCTCTATATGCTGTGTTTCGTCCAATCCCTCTAATCACTCCCTTATGAATCAATCATTGGATATTAATACTCTGTCTGCTCTGTTGCAGTCTTCATCTAGTCCCAGAGTCTTCACCACATCATCTGGATCATAAAGTAGCTCTCTACCCTGAGGGGCTGTAGCAACCAATCTATCTGCCTGATCACTGCCCCACATACTAGTATGCCCTAGGCAGAAATGATAAGCGAAGGGTGAAGGAATGCTTCAACAATGAACACTATAACAGACAAGATGGTATTTCCAGTCTTTAAACCTACAACCTTGCAATTGTACTCTACAAAAGTAAATAGAGATGTTAAAAGGATATGCTGCCCAGCCCACCTTTTGGTTTACTCATTTATCAGTCTAGAAAATGTCAAATCTTAATGCTTCATCTACCAACTTACATAACACTGCTGGTTCAAATTGTTATCACAAATTTTCAGCCTTCAATCTGCAACCCCTCACAGAAAAAAAAAGACAAACAGAAAGAAGGCTGGTTTGTTAAAGGATTGCTTTCATTGCACAAGCATGTCTCAATACATAGTCCAATCACAGAAACATGAATGAGGCAGTCTTTCAAGAAACAAATGAAAGCCATACACTGATCTGAGAAATTAAATGTAGACAGTCAAGATTTTTTGGGACGTGATGAAAAATATATGTGAAAACTTAGTGACGACTGGTGAAATTGATGGGGAAAAAAGCAAAGGGAAGACAAAGAGATAAATATCTGGATAGCTTTGTTACATAGTGTAATCAGGACACTGGTGATGATGTGAGATGGTGATGATGATGATGATGATGATGATGATGATGATGATGATGATGACTCCAATTTACCCCTAAGAGAGATCACACAAAGAGAATCTCTACACAGGGCATGAACTCTGTAGCATCAAGATTCTAAATGTGTATATGAGAATCACACTATATAAACTATTCTTAGGGCAAATTTTTGTTTTAAATTTAGCCTTGTCAGAGGCCTATTATACCTGAAAGAAAGAAGAAATATAGCACTATATCTAACAAAGATACAAGTTTTAAGAACATAAAATAAACAGTACTATATCCAACAATAGTACCAATATAACGAACAGAAAAAAAATAATAGAAAACTAACACAACACTTGCTGCATGTGAATATCAACAAATGCATGGGTGTTTATTTTACATGTTAATATTTCAACTTATTAAGCTAGAAAAGGATACACAGAGCTGGACTCCCACCTCTGAGCAGTGAAATGAGGAGACGCTAAACTTTCAGCTCTCTGATGTCGCTGTTTCAGCCACTCTTTCTGCTCTGCAAGCTGTGACTGGATGGATGTTACAAATGGGTGGGATTCTGCAAGGCTGATTCTGTGATGACTATCTCTGTCAACAGAGTAAACATGCTGATGTAGGTCTCTGTTCAGAAAAATAGAAACCACACTGTTATAATACTCTGAATTTTTATAATTATAACCAGTACAAAAAACAGTTCTTATGAGATTTGCTTTAATACTTATGTCTGTTACTGATAGTTTAAAAGTATAAATATTCTATTTTTTTCTTTGTGTCCGATCTAAAGCAGATGTTGGTGTCTCATCATCTCATCTTGTTCCTCTTATACATTGAGGTGTCGAGGTGAAGCATAAACAGTGGGAGAGGTCCATTTATGGGCTTCATATATTGAGATTCCCATGGACTTTGTTATTCCTTCTGTCCATTGTTTGCATATTAACTTGTAAACATAAAAGCAAGGATTAAAATGCCCTTTCCTGTTTACTTAAGCAAATATTAATATTCATGAAATTACTCCTAAATTATATAAATGTTAATAATGGTAAATAATTTTACTTCCCTTCTAAATTGCCATTATACACAAAGAAAATCAGCTGAGAGTTTTTATATTCTCTTAATAAAACACATCAGCCAGGGACGTAAATTCGCTGTAAACTAGCTTCTATGTATGCACAGAATATTAACTGATCCCTTTTAATGTCTGACACACACGTCTTGTGCATACATGCAAAATTATTTTAGAATATCCTCATGATTTAGATTCTGTTAACACATAAATTATATGGTCGAAAGACGCACTATTGCCTGTTTACCAACTGTTCATTACTTCTTCTTCTCTTCCTGCACTAACCTCAGGGAAACATTGGGAGGAGATGTAAAGAACTTTAATGCACTCTTTCTAATGCACTTTGTAAGTTTCTCTAAGGTTGTTCTTGATACCATAACTCCATCTTTTATGTGATCTGGAGCAGATGTTGGTGATCATGACTCCCCAATTCCTCTCTATCATTTGGTATTTTAATAAAGTTAGTCTTGCTTATAATAGTGTTTATTGCTTTTTAAGCTTTCCATATACATCTTTCTCTGCCTTTCTTGTTTAGTATCTCCCCCACATCAGAACAATTTCTTAAATGTCATCTCTTCTCTTGATATGACACATAAATTTCATTTGTTATTTCCTTATGGTTATGATAAGTGATGTAGTGAAGATTAAGTGTTTATGTCTTCTTTGTCCGTGATATTTTCAACATTCTTCTAAACAAACCACATCTCCACTGCCTCCATCTTTCCAACAACCTCATTAAAACTTGTCCAGCATTCATATGTATACATAAAAACAGGCCATACACTACTTTTCAGTAAGTTGATTGGTTTGCTTGTCATGATTTTTCTGTTTTTCATGAAGTTACTTATTCTAGTAGGGTTAAGTAGATAAGGAACCTATGACAGGCCTAGCAAACCGGTGGGGAATTTACTGGATCCTAGAAACATACTGCTCATGAATCAGAGGAAATTGGAGGAAAGGTGCTAGTCACAGGCACTGGAACTTCAATAACCCCTCCCCATGATGCCTAGCGGTATAAGTGGAAGACAACAACAACTTATTCTAGTAAAAGAATCTTTACATATGGTGATTTGTTTCTTTATCTCTGTCACATTTTCTGTCAAATGTCGCTGTGTAGCCTAGATAATTAAATAGGTTGCCCTGTCTGATTTTACATCTTTACTATACGAAGAGGGAGCAACAGTACGGCAAGGACATTTGCCTGTTGGCCATGTGCTTAAATCCACATTGAAACAGATTTTACAAATTGACTTCCAGGTCGACCCAGCCTGAAATGGGTACCAGGAAATATTCTTGGAGATAAAGGCAGCTGGCGTGATACTGACCACATGACCCATCAAGTGCTGATTGGCCTATACAGATATGGGGCTAGCACCATATACACCTCAAGGCATGTAAAAGAGTCATTTATCTTTTTTGTTTTTACTTACTACATAAGGAATACTTAGGAGCACATTGGAATGTGTGCCTTCTTGGAAACCATAATGCATTTTAAGTCTGCTAATGTTCCACAATAATCCTTTGCTCTCGCTCTCCTCAATCACCTTGTCCAGAATGGTTTGCGCACTACTATGAGACACTACTATTAAAACTGTCATCTTTATTATTCAAAATAGTATTTATATTTTGTCCTATGATATCCTTCATGATATCCAATGTTTCTGAGTATTGTCTCACTTTAAATGTTGAAAAGATCATGTGATAAAACATATCTTTGTCTAACTAATCTTTTAGCTGATATGAATTCACTATGTTCTCCTTTATAAATGATGGCATACTCAGCTTCCAATAAATATTTTGTATTATCTTTAGATCTTTCTCATCTATGCCAAATTTATACAAAATGTCGAAAAAGACTATGTCTCATTTGGTCAAAAGCATTTGAGTAGTTAATAATGCACAAACATAGATCCTGATACATTTTTCTATGAGCATCCATACAGTAAAAACAGCATTCCCTCACCCCGCCTTTTCTGCAATAACTCCAAACTGAGCTTCTGGTCATATTCTATTTCTTATATAAATTTTAAAACATAATCACAAATGAAGTAAGAAATAAAGTAAGACATGAAGAAGGTTGCTAATAAAATTATACCTAGAAGACATAACATGGCCATAGCCATGAGCAGATGTGACATATGATGGTCCAGCTGTGAAGGCAGGTCTTCGGTCTGAATGGAAAATAATAATTACAATTAATTATCATTTGCTCAGTAATCAAATTTTAAATATATACCAAGCAAATTAAGAAATAAAATTTCTTCTATATATGCTAACTTACCATTATTTCTTAGAATACTGTTGACAAAGAAGAAGAAAAAATGTTGCCATTCCACAAGATCTTTACATCAAAGACACCTGGCTCATACACAGCGGAAACTTGGAAACTGAAATACTCTAGCCATAGTAAACATCACAGTGGCTTAGAAAAGGACCTGTGATGCAAGGCATGGCTGTAGGAAGACATGGCAAGTGTAGGCTGACACAAAGATGGACACAGGACATTGCAGACACCTTGGGCAAGAAGCAGGAGAAATGGCCAGAGACCAATAACCCTATCACTAGCCCATGATGACAGCAACATTCTATGCAGGACCTGCTACACAATGATAACCACTATTTCTTTCCCTAACCTTTAAAATATATTCTAATCATGTTCTATCATGATCTAAAAGACATATTTTCAATTGTAATTTGGTTTTATTTTCTTTGATTCTGCAAATTCTAAATAGAGCCTGTTCTATTAACTTTTCCACTTTTGACAATTACTTTTTTTCAGGTACTATAAAATTTGGTCCACATATGGCATTATTTGTAGTAAGCAGCTGAAGTTTGTTACATAGAGCCACATGTGTTGCCTGCAAACTGTTGATATGAGTTTGTGTGGACAATTGTTCATATGTTTATAGTTCCAAAGTCAGAGATTTTGTTATATGTAGGCATAAAACATTAGTTAGTTGGGCTTCATTCTCGCAAAATATATGAACCACTTTATTGTGTCTCTCTTTATAAATTCAGTAGAAGGTATGGTACCTATATTTCTCACTCTACTTTTTTTTTTTTATGTTGAGAAGATGGCAACTGTAATCTGTCTGGATGGCATATTCATGATGTGGGCTTTTATACATTATTTTCCCCACAATTCATACCCCTGCATTCCACAACTTTATCAATAATTTCCTCTCTCTTGTTCTAATCATTTACAGATAAACATACTATGAAGTGTTGACTGACCACGAGCAGCATGACGATGGAGGTGATGGCGGTAACACAGGCTTTCATATGGCTAGAACCACAGCATTATACCAACGTGTGTGTACTAAGTGATTCAGTGAGCATGATTCGGAAGGTCGAAGCAGGATCTGTATGTAGACAGTGGACTGAGTCGCTGCGAAGTCTTGTCCGTAAAGTCACCTTCATCTTCATCCCGGGACATGCGGGAGTCGAAGGGAAATGAATGAGCTGATAAACTGGCTGGCTCTGCACCCCCTGCAGATGGCCAGCCCATGGATCGTGCCAATGTTATTAACGCCCTTAAAGACATGTCAAGAACAGAGGACTTGGACGTCAGTGAATCCACATCGCTGTCCAGGATGAAAGAATTGGGAATAAGAATTGGCACGGCCAGACACGAGAGGTACATTGGGAAAACGAGGTGCCTCGTCAACCAACACAGAAATGGCACTATTAGCCACCAGACACTGATGCATATGCTGGGGGGAGGATCTGATCACCTATGGACCTGTCCGGAGTGCAATGAAGATACCCCAACTGATAAGTGATAACTGATAACTACTGTGTATGTAAAATACTGCTTTGGCTTCTCATTCATTCTCCAAACAATAATTTAGATATATTTGTTACCTCCAAAATACTTCCTCCACTTCCGCTCCAGTGACTGTTCTGCTGTGTAGGTCAATGAGGAATAATCTTTAGGTGGTGGTCTGCAATAGAGATGTTTTTTTCACATGAGTGTTTTACAAATTTAGCTGCACTCTATATTGCAATTACTCACTGTAGTCTTCCACATTGTATTTACTCACTGCAGTCTTCAATATAGTAATCACTGCAGTCTTCCACATTGTATTTACTCACTGCAGTCTTCAATATAGTAATCACTGCAGTCTTCCATATAGTAACTACTCACTGTAGTCTTCCACATTGTATTTACTCACTGCAGTCTTCAATATAGTAACTACTCACTGCAGTCTTCAATATAGTAATCACTGCAGTCTTCCACATTGTATTTACTCACTGCAGTCTTCAATACAGTAACTACTCACTGCAGTCTTCCATATAGTAACTACTCACTGCAGACTTCCACATTGTATTTACTCACTGTAGTCTTCCGCATAGTAAATGCTGCATTTTTCCATATAGTAATTACTCGCTGCAGTCTACCATTTAATAATTACTCACTGCAATCTTCCATATAATAATTATTCATTGCAGTCTTCCATATAGTAATTACTGCAATTTTCCATATAGTAATTACTCACTGCAGTCTTCCATTTAATAATTATTCACTGCAGTCTTCTATTTAGTAATTATTCACTACATCTTCCATGCAGCAATTACTCACTGCAGTCTTCGATACAGCAATTACTCAACACAACCTCCCATACAGCAATTAATGTAGTCCTCCATATAGCAACCAATTAAACCAATGCCTCTCAACCTGTGGGTTGCAAGAATGTTTCTGTGGGAGAATTATTCACAGGGTACAAGTTTATGTATTTCATTATGGCAGCATGCTGTTAGTGGTGGGGGGGGGGGGGGGGGGGGGGGGGGGGGGATGATCGCTGGAACCACGGAATTCGTGCTTTGTGCAATATTCTTGGGCAGTGGCATTGCTGTTCTGTGGTGACAGACCAAGCCAGCTGGGGTTAAACCCAGGGCAATGAAGTCAATTCTCTTTGTCTTTCATCTTCACCTTGGGTTAGTAGTCGCCACATCACTACACCCAGGCCATTTGTGTCATATCTCCCTAGACAGATATCAAAGTGCATGGTACCGCAGGTAATAATATATAAACGTGCAATAAAAATGGCTCACACAGAATTACATGAAAGGTAAGGTACTTAACTAGCCATCCAACTGATCATATCATGCACTGCACTCTTACAGCTTTACAATAGGTAACTAACTCCATTTTATGTATGTACTCATTTATCTAGTCTTTCCTCTTCAAGACATCATTTCATTTTATTGATTATATAAAATACATAGAAATATTCATTATTGGGGAACACTTGAGGTCATGCAGCAGCATGAGATATAAAATGAGAAATAACATGAAAATTAACATGAGAAATAAAACCAACAAGTATTGATTTTCAATCATATAAGTAGTGGAACTAGTCTGACTTTGTGAAGACACATGAAGGGTGTAGCATAGGTGGGAGCGCAAGCACAATTGAAATATCACTACTTTTATCGTTTCTTTACTTATTCAGTCTCGGTAGAGATTTGTCCGCAGCAGTCGAGCAATATCTCCGGCGGGCCTATTCTCGCCAGGTCGCGAGATCCCCACAGTGGAAGGATGGGAGATTTGCTTGCAAAAGACGTGCAATATCTCCTGCTGTATCTTCGGCGGGCCTACTCCCGCTGGTTGTGGGATCCGCCAAAGTCAGGCGGGGAGTCTGACGATAGTGCACGCTTTACACAGGTCCGGACACTTGTGATTGACAGAAGTACGCGCCCTTACGGTCTGGACGCGTACGAGGCCCTCACCTGTGGGACTTGGCTGAACGCCTCTAAGCCGGGTCCCTTGGGTTCCAGGGTCTGGCCATCACTCGCCATCTGTTCGTGGTAGCGAGGTCTCGGAGATTTGACGCTGTGCCGCCAGCGTCTGCAGCCTACCTTGTGCCAAACGTATTGGTTACCCATTCCTCTGGAATACACGAGATTAGGCCGAGAGAGGGAACATGTCGTTTGGGCACCACATGTTTCTCTGAAGCTCTGCCCAGGCATTGTGATGGAATATTGGCCACATTCCAACTCACATACTTTGGTCTGTCAAGACTGCAAGGTGCCACTCACAGTAGTGGAAATAACCATCATTTGGAGGTACAGGTTCAAATCCCTGTGTGGTCACTATGACTTTTAATTGTTATATTGTCTAATGTATCCTCTAATCTCTACTTCTTTTCTCTACTTATATGAGTGCTGATGTATACCTGTGAATTTATTTCTCATTGTAATGGGTAGTAGGCCATCTCCCTGGCCTAGGAGTTAAACGACTTTCTCCGTAATCCCGTTTATCCATGTAGGGTAATGCAGCACGCAAGAATTGGTAGCGGTTCTCGCCGCGTTGGTGACTTACATATAAGTGAACCGGCGGCTCAGAAAGCAATAGCAACCTACTGAGCGTAATCTTGCCAAGAAATCAACAACAGTGGTAAAATGCTGGTGTTGACAGCGATGTCCTGTAAAGGATATGTGAAAAATAAAAAAACATTTTTAAAAAATGGGTAGTACACTAATCCACCAATTACTAGCAATGATAGAATTTATTCTACCCCCAGTAGCATGAGCCAAGAAGTCTAAAATACTAACACTGCAGTCTTCCGTTTAGTAAAGATCTGAGCATCAAACTAAGGCTAGCTCATAAACTGCATCATGTCTCAGAAACTGAAACACGGTCATGTTAAACGTCACAGTGACTTGGAGAGAACATCGATGGAAGGCAGTGGTTTCTGGAAGATGAAGCAAGGGTTGACCAGCGGGAAGATGGACACAGGACACTGCAGGCATCATGAGAGTGCCTGAGGCAGGAGACATGGCCAGGGATCAAGAAAGTTGTCTGCGGATTGTGATGACAGTGATGTTCTGCAAAGAACCTGCTACATGCTGTTGAGAATGTCTCTGTAGTTGGTCAGCCAACATACAATATATTACAGATATACAGTTTTAACATCTGATGGGAGATGCCTAGAAGAGATTAGAACAAGAATCGCTATGGTGAAGGTAGCCTTTTGCAAGATGGAAAACATACTGACCAATAAAAGAGATGTCAATTGCAACGAGAAAAAGAGTGTTGTAGAGCTACCTGTAATTTTGTATGGATGTGATGTGTGGACAATGAGCAGGCAAGATGAAAAACATCTAATGGTTGTAGAAATGTGGTTTCTGAGGAAAATGCAAAGAATACCATGGGCAGACAGAAAAATCAATGACCAAGTCCTACAAGAAATAAATGAAAACCGTAAACTGATTAGAGAAATTAACAGTCACAATTTTTTGGATTCGTTAATAAATAAACTGGAGAACTTGGTGACAACTGGCAAGATTGAGGGGAAAAGAACAAGGGGAAGGCAGAGAAGTAAATATCTGGATGGCTTGACCACATGACATGGTCGAGACAAGAACACAGAGTTGATCCAAGACTCTGGTGATCATGTGAGATGGCGATACATGACTACCCATGCTTATCTGCATGGCACATGATGATGATAATGATACAGCAAATTCTGAAACTATTATACCCAGAAATATGATACTCACCCCTGAGGTGGGTGTGGGGTCCACTGAACTCCCACTGGAAGACCCAGGTAATGATGATGAGATGGTGAAGCATGAGAGTTTCTATCTGCATGAACAAATAAAACACTAGTTGGTGTGTGCATATAAAACACAAGAGTATTAGCTAAAAGTAGTCCCACAGGGAATACTGCCATAGGAGTGTGAAGTGCTGGGTCTTCATACATTCTAGGCTACTTCCTGTCCCCAACATGGCGGATAGGCATTGAACCGTTAAGGCCTCTGGAGTGTTTATGCTCATGGCTACCATTTGCATTCGCATTTTCCTCATGTGGACTACTAGTACATACTTCCATCGCCCTCCTACTGAGTGAGTGCGTGGCGCGATTCTGTGAACTGTGAAATTCGTGTGGAATGCTTTTACATCTGTTCGCTGTTGTTTGTACAGTGAACTGCATGTTCGGAACAATGGCGGCCGGCTTTCACTGAATTGACTGGTTTGCCTTTTCAGTTCACGAGTGCATTTTTAAAGAGACTCCTGGGAGTCGTCACTGGAGCTACAGAGTTCATGCTTTGTGCAGCGCTTTCGGCGGGTCACCCTGTGGAAATAGACTGAGCCATGTGGAATAAAACCCGGGTCAATGAAGTCTTTCTGGTGACTGCCAATTCCATCGACGATGAACTGTATTTTTCGTTGAGGACTTTTGTGTTGGAATTCTGGCTTCAGCATTATGCACAGTGTATCTGTGTTGGGCTGTTGGCTTGCCGAGACTCTTTTCTGTTCCACTTTTCACATTGGGCAGTGAGGAGCATTTTGTGTGATATTCACTGGCTCAAGAACAGAGCATAATGGGGACGACCCATTGCCGTGAAGTTGTATGAAAAATCAGTGGAGAAAACAACATAAAGATTACAGGCCAGAGCAAGATAGTATAAACAAACTAGGCAGAAACCTGCAAGCCATGAACTATGCCTCAGAACAGGAAATTAGAAAACACTGTGATTGAATTACTCTCTGAAAGTCTGTGGATCACTCAAACAAACATCCTACAATACAGTCCAGATTTTGCCAGACAGAGAACAGACATCAGCCCACTGGAGTAACCTTACAAAACAAATTTGTGAGAACTGGTAAAGACCTCAGGCACTGTCTGGTTCATGAGCCATGAAAACATAGATGCATAGCTAAAGTTAATCATCAAAAAATGTCTTATTAGGCCACAGACCCACAACAATCCATGCCAGGTAAATTTACTGTTTCTATTGCGTGCAACTCGCACCATTATCCCCTCATCATTCATCTCTATTTCTAGTTCTCTTCTCCACGTGTTTCAAGTCTCCCTCTATGTTATTGTTTCTTAGGGAGGACTTTCTAGCTGTTCTATTCTCAAGTTTGCTCAATGTTGTGTGTTATCCAGGGGCCTTTTCCCTAGTCTCTTAACTTGCTGGAGTCTGTCTATTTTTCTCCCTAAGCTTCACATAAATGATTCTGCCAAACCATTTGTCCTGTTCTGCACAGGCACCAATTAATGTTTTTTAATATTACATTTTCATATTTCATGTCTGTTCAAGTTATTTTGTTCCTGATGAAGATTAGTATAATCAAAACGTTGTTCATTGCATATACTTATTTTTATTTTATTATTTTTCTGGGTTCCCCACCATCCCCCTGTGATTATGTTCACCACTGTGGAATTTGTTGTAAGGTATGTATATTGTGTCCATGTTTAGTATAAGCAGTTGCACAGACCTTACTGTTTTTATTTCCTATATGTGGATATACACAGCTCGGAATTCTGAGGTAAGTAGGAACATTTTTTCCCAATTTTTATTTTCTCTTCATTGCTTTCATTTTTTTCATCTTTTTACTCTTCTCATTCTGTCATCACGTCTTAATGTAGTCACAGGAGATCTCCGTAACTATATGTTGTGTCTCATCAGTTAATGAATGTTTTTAGTTTTTTAGTAAATGCTTTAGTCAAAGAATCTCTACTCATGTAATATCTTTTTGGAAACAAAGGTGACCAGCCATAACCCAGTATAACCAAATACCTACTAGAACTGGTGACATTTTCTTCCTTGTCTATAATGTTCAGAACACGAGACAGCTCCGAGTTGATTTTGTGGAGGGCATTAGAAAGGTCTTCATTTCCAATGCCAACACCAGCTGTAGGATAAGACGGAGTTGGCAAATAACTGTTACGACCTGTAACAAATTAAAAGTCCTATTTTAAGACAGACTGGAAATTATATTTTATTGTATGCAAAACAAAGTAACAAGGTGATACAACACATAAATAAAATAATAAGGTGCCATTTGACAAAATAAGTGTGAAAACACAATACAAAACAACGAGATCACAGTACACACAGAACAAGTCTTATAGATGTGGAAAATAAAGCAATAAACAATTAATAGGAGTGGAAAAAGAAAAAAAGGACATTACTTTTATTTGTATTTGTTCCTGACTGCCTACGAGGATCACATTGTCGGCTAGGATGTCTTTGAGTGGGTTTTCTACTGACTTATCAGACTAAATAAGCCTGCAAAGCATGTTGCAATAAGGGCATAGGAATGATAACAGCCAATCAGATGGAGGTAACTTTTTAGTTTTAATGGCATGTCTCCATTAAGGTTCCTCGATACTTATCTGCTCCAATGTTGACATGACTTGTCATTTTAAATTGTCTTCTTCTTCTACATTCATCCGGAGTGTTTTTTCAGACGTAGTTGCGTTGTGTCCTGTTTACAGCAGAGCTGCGATACATGCGCCTTTCGACTGACACATCCGACTTCTGTGGGCCTTTGTTGACCGGGTTAACCTTCCCGAGATATTGAATTGCAATTCTCCACATAGTTTCTTGGATTATTAACTGCTTTGAAGTTTATTTGACGCACTTTAAATGACATGGATCTATAAAGCTTCCTCGATTGTTATCTGCTCTTATTAAATTAATTGTACTCATTATTTTGAATGACATAGCTCTGTGCAGTCCTTTGATTCATAATTGCTCTGAAATTAACCTGACTTTGTATTTTTAACTGCACATCTCCACAGAACTATTTTTGCTGCTCCAAAGTTAACTTGACTTTTTATTTTGAATGGCATGTCTCTGTTAAGCTTTCTTGATTCTTAGCTTCTACAAAGTTGCTATGCCAGCAACAATCTGACTACACCAGGCAGAGTGATCAGAAGCAATGTTCTCTACATTTTCAAAGTCAATGCCACAGTTCATCATTGAGGCTTTCAGGGTGTCTTTCTATCATCACTTTTCTAGTCCACTGGGAGCTCACTTGTCTGAGTCAAGCTCGCCACAGAAACATGGTAATATGGGGATACATAATCTCTCTCCCCCTCATTGTCTGCCTTTCTCCCCTTTGCCCACCTGCATGTGTCTGCATTTAAGATTAATGAGAGAGGGGAAGTATACATTAGTTAAGTCAGATGCATATCCTTTACACAATGTCGCAGTCAACCCAAAAAATTTTTTTTATTTGCTGTTTGTGATCTCTTGGCAAGTTTATGTTCAGTAGTTTGCTATTGCTTTCTGAACGACCGGCACCCATACCATTTCGTAAAATAACAAACGCAAGGTGATCTACTGCCAAATCACTCGCAGGTGTGTTTTGAATGCGAGTATGCAAGATTACGAACTGCGTCCGTAACCCCTTCATCACAGAGCCGGCAATTATACGTTACAACATTGAAACAAAATTTTATGAACATATCACTTTTTTTGGTTGTCGATTTGAAGTAATCAATGAAGCAATTAAGGACATAAGAATAATTTACATAATTTAAACATTCATTACCAGCAATCATATTGATAAAACATAAATGTGATTGCACAGGTACATAAATAATATGACATTACACAAGCAAAGAAAAGGAATTAATTTTAGTTTTTGCTGAAAGTTTAAGTAAAGCAAAATAGAAACAATGAGACATACAGACACACACAAGCAATAAGAAAATGAAAAATGGCCGAAAATAAATTAGTTGAACTAAATACAGTAATCAAGGAATGTTAATAATTGTTAATGGATTAATATAGAATGTAAAATATAATAGGTGTAGTAGATTAATGGATGAACATAGGTGATTTAAAGATGAGTGACCTTTAATAGTGAAGGGTTAAGGGATTACAGACGCAGTTTGTAATCCCGCATACCGCGTGTGAAACACAGCTGTGGGTGATTTGGCAGCAGACAGTCTTGCATTGAATTTTTTAAATAAAATGGTATGGGTGCCAGTTGTTCAGAAAGCAATGGCAAGCTACTCAGTATAAACTTGCCAAGAGATCACAAACGGCCAAAAACTGCTGGGGTTGACTGTGACGTCCTGTAAATGATATGCACTTTAATAAGTGCAAGCTAAAAGGGAAACTGTTTATTCCATCAAAATGAAAAACATATGACATATGTCCTCTGATATCTGCTTCTTTATTTAGTCTACAGTGAGTGTATATCGTTACCAATAAATTAAGTGCATGTAAATTGAGAAAGCATATTAAGGAAATGATAAATTTGGATGCTATCCTTAAGGGCAAAGAAGATACAAAAAGGTAGACAGATTTTGTAGAAGATACAAAATGATCATCTTACCTAGCAGAAAATTGTCCAGACTAGCATTTGAACTGCTGACACCACTGCTCTCATCATCACTAAGATCAAGATTAGGAATCTTGACTCTCTGCCATGGTCTACCAAAGGGAGAATACTCTGAATCGCCTTCATTCTCACTCTGTGAATGTTAAACATGACATTTACTGAAAGCATGTTCATGGCACACAGAGAGATCCACATTCATTACCTAAAATTAATCACTCTCTTGCCATAAATTATGACCCAAAAAACAAAAACCAGTAGCAAGTTATCACATACTGACGTTGCAAGAACCTACCTGCCTGCACAAATATACAAAACAAACAATTGTTTAGGCTTTCATAATAGAAGAAGCATACAAAATTTAAAGTATGAATAAAATACATGAACAAAGCTCTGAACTCTTCCATCCACAGGTGTCCAATACCGATGTAAACAAGTTTTGAATAAGTTTTCACTCACTATCATCCTCATTATGTCATGCTGATAAACATGAATGATCATGGTTTGCCTACCATCTTATATGATCACCAGTTTTTAGGTCAGATCCATTTTCTTTTCCTGACTGTGCCATTTACCCAAGCTATTTATGTGCTTAGTTTTAAATGGTAGAGAAAAATAGACAAGACAAACTACAAAAGAGCAGAGACAGACAGAAAGACGGGCGGACGGACGGACAGACAGACAGACGTCAAATCAAAAAGTTTAGAATAGACATACAGGCCTGTTAAAAATACATAAAATATAAATCGTGTTCTTTTTCTTCTTCTTCTTCTTCAGCGTTCCGAGCCATTGAGGTTCTTTGCTGCAGATACAATCCGTCTCCATTCGTCTCTCTGGTTGACCTTCTCTTGCCAGTCGTTGATTCCAAGTGCTTGTAGGTCTGTATATATATTATCTCTCCACCGTCTTCTTGGTCTACCTCGGGGTCTACGGCCATTCATTTCCTGAGTGTAAGCGAGTTTTGTTTCCCTATTGTCTTCCATTCTTTCTATATGCCCCAGCCATTGCAGTCTATTAGCCTTCATGATACCAGTGATTAGCGGGGACTTAAACAGATCATAAATGTCTTTGTTACTTCTTCTTTTCCACTCTCCACTTTATGTATCCCTAATGGGTCCAAAGATGCGTCTTAAAACTTTGTTCTCAAAGGTTTGTAACAAGGCTTCGTCTCCTTTCGTTGTACTCCAGGTTTCAGAGCCATACAGCACAACTGGTCTGATCAGTGTTTTGTATATTGTGATTTTGGTGTTACGAGATAGCACATTTGATTTTAGTAGATGTTGTAGTGCATAGTATATCTTATTTCCAGAATTGATTCTAGTTTGTATTTCTTCCCTTATGATGTTGGAGCAGTTGAAGATTGTACCCAGGTATTTGTATGTTTCCATTCTTTTAATGGTCATATTATCTACTTGTATGTGGCCAGAGTTTTTAGCCTATTCCTTCTCTTGAAATTACCATATATTCTGTCTTATCTTGGTTGATCATAAGCTATCATAAGCTTTTTTAAAATCCACAAAAATGTTATGGAGATCTCTTTTATATTTCCAATTTTTCTCGGCTATTTGTCGTAAGATAAATATCTGATCTTTTGTTGATCTCTTTTGCCTGAAACCCGCCTGGTAGTCACCTAATATGTCTTCTGAATATGGTTTTAGTCTATTTAGTAATACTGCGGATAGTATCTTATAGCTTGTGGACAGTAGTGATATTCTTTTATAATTTTCACATTGGAACTTGTCTCCTTTCTTAAAGATAGGTATCAATAATGACTCTTTCCAGTCATGGGGTAATTCTTCTGTCCTCCAGATTTTTATTATTAGTTCGTATAGCTTTATATGTAATGCATGGCCATCTGCCTTTATAAATTCAGCAGCAATTCCATCAGCCCCTGTTGCCTTATTGTTTTTAAGTCGTGTGATTACATATAGGATTTCTTCAAATGCAGGTTCTTCAATTTGTGGTTCAAATGTTAGAACCTCTTCCTGTGGGAACACCTTATTTGTGATGTTTTTACTAACGGGACCCGAAATTTTACAGAACCTGAAAACATCTTGCCCGTTCAGGGCTACATAACGGACAAGCGTCTGCCCTGTAAAGGGTTAACCATAAATGTCTGGCATTCTTTTTCCTAATGACTGCTTCTTCACATGTTTTATTGAACCATCTGTTCTTTCTATGCGTGGTTAACACACCTAGACATTCTTCTGACGTAGATTGAATTGTATTCTTGATGTTCAACCAAGTTGTTAAATATTAAAAGAAAACACAAACATGAAGGGGGAAGAACAGACAGACAGGAAATCAAATAGGAAAACAGGCATGAGAAAAGGAAGAAAGGAGTGCAATATAAACCAAACAGACAATGAAAACACAGATAAATGAACTGACCAGGACAGTTGAAAATAATTTGAGCCTATAAATAGATTGTCAGCGTTTTAGTTTAGGGATTAGTGAACAGTTTCATAATTCCCCGTCCAACTGGATCGAGGATTTGAAATCAGCTGATTTTGAAACAGATTGCATTGTTTTGATTTCGATGGTATGTGCTTTGGCAGTTCAGAAAGGAATGGCAAACCACTGAATGTAAAACTATCCACTAACTCACAAACAAGCAATAAATGCTGTCAAAGGACATGCAACTAAATAAACAGATTGAACATTTAGATAGCCACATAACTAGGCATGCCACTTGTGTGGCTTCTTTGACCAGTTTTCAACTAACTAGGTCAGGGAATCACTTCCACTAGCCTGGCTGTTAAAACCATCATCTGGCCATGCTGAGAGTTGAGGAAGAGAACCAGATGGCAGTGTTATGAGATGGGCATCCCACACTACATAAATGTGGCTGTCCCTTCCCTATGACACAGGTATGGTTACAGCACTGAGGTTAGAGTACTTGTTTACCCAACAAAGTGGTCAGGAGTTCAATTTCCAGGAAGTCTCTTTCCAGTCCTCTCTCCATCCCCATTTCTCGTCCTCCCTCCCACTCTCTCCTCCCCTGTCACTATCTTCCTCCTTCCCCCTCCCTCCCTTGTTCTCTCTTCTGCACTCCCTTCCCAATCTTCTTCAGTCCTCTCCTTCTTTTCCTCCTTCCCTCCCCTCTCTCTTTGTTCCTTCCTTCCTAACTCTATATTTCACCTTTTAATCTCTCCCTTACTCCCCCGCCCCTCACTCTTTCTCTCTAGTTGAAAAAACTGATCTACCTCCATGGCTAAATCTTCCAGCTGTTGTAGCTTTTCCTCCTTCTGCTTCAACAACATTGACCCAGAGTTTACCTGTGTCTGGAGAGCATCAATTTGGTATTTTTCTGTGTCCAGGGAATGTCTGACCTCGTCCAGAAGTTTGGCACCTCTGTCAGATATATTCTAGAACACAAGATGAAATCAAACATCAATGTAAACTGCAAATTATCATTCATAGTGCAACCACTCTGACTGCATTAGAGTGTAAAGCAAGACAGACATATAATCAGATTGTAACTGGCACAATTAGTATTGGTACTCTACGCTGGCTGTTGAAGATGATGACTGGGTGCTTTTGAGAATGCCCTGAGTGCAATGATGTTGGTTCTTGATTCAACTCACCTCTGCATTAGAGTATTCTCAGCATTAGGTTCATTGAATCCATATGTGTAATTTTGTGAAGCAGACTGACAAAGCCTGTACATGGGTTTGTTTTTTTCTGTGAGGCAAAAGGTGTCATCTGTTGTCCCTGCTGTTTTAAATGTGGTAGTATCCTTTATCTAGCCAGGTGGCCTTTATTCCTCAGGCTCAAAGACCCCTCTGCCATACACCGCAAGGTACTATATTGGCAGTAAATGACAGTTGACAGTATCCTTTAAAGGGCCAGCAGGGAAAGATATATTGGCTGAATGATTTGAACCTAAACTCAATGCTGTATGAAACTAAAGAGGAGTTACAGTTATTGGTTGAGAGTTAATTATGTCCTTAATGAAACAAAGGGTAAACTGCTTCTGCTGGGCCAGGAGTGTAGTAGTCTCCGCTACATTCTCAGTGGAGAAAGATATATAGGTCATAGTGTCTCCGTGGTGAAGTAGTCAAGCTGTCTGCCTCGAGCTCCAAAGGTTGTGGGTTCGATTCCGGGCCACGTCTTTTGGTTCACGAGGGCATTTTTTCTCGGAGACTCCTAGGGAGTTGTCCTTTTGGCTTCAGAGTTTGTGCTTTGTGTGACGCTTTCTGCAGGTCGCCCTGCGAAAAGAGACTGAGCCATATACGATAAAACCTGGTGCAATGAAGTCGATCCTTTTGACTTTTAAGACTTTTTTTTAAAGATATATAGGTAAAAGATTTTAATGCAGGGTATAGAAAATACAAAGAAGCTCTGTAAATAATGTATCATCTCTCATGTGTTACCATCTTGACAGAGATGTGTGTTTTATACAGCTGCGGCAGTATCACTTGCAGTAACACAGCTAAGTCAGACAGGTTGAAGGATTTTAATAAACCAAGAAAAACACAAAGCTTGGGTGAGCTGGAGCCAGTCAAAGACAAAGGAATAGAGATCCAACAAATATGTCTATTTAAATTTACCTCACTAGACCACAGACCAGACAAAATAGTGATATGTAATTCACTTTATGATGGTGGTGTGTACACACTCAGTAAATGCTTACCCCTTGTTGCAGCTTTCTCTTGTCCTTCAGAAACTCTTCTTTGGCAGCAGCCAAAGTTGACTGTCTCTGTTTAAGTGTTTTTCTCTGCTTGCGGAGAAATGCCTTGGCTCTGGCAATGGTCTCTGCTTCATTCTTCAGATGTTCCTTCATGCCCCTGTGTCAAGTAATTTATCGATTTGAAATAATTGTACAATCAGAAAATCATACTTGTCAAGATGTTGAGGAGGGCATAGATAGGACAAGGGACAGAATAGAGGTAATGACATATACGACATAGATCAGGACTCTACAGGGGAGTAGATAGAGTATAGATAGAACACAAACTAGGACTTAGAACAGTCATAAGACAGGACTTAGGTGGGGACACGGATGTGTCATTACCAGGACAGGACACCGCCAGGACCAACCCCGAGGAGGGGGGGGGGGGGGGGGGGTGGGGGTGACGCTAGTTCACGGGATACCACCCTGAACAGACTAGACGTTAGTATAACCCAGGTTAACACGGACAGACTGCTGTACTACGAGACAGGTACAATAGCACAGGGTTTTACTGACCGCACGAGATTTAGGACGGCAAGGCTAGCCAGCCGGCTGAAAACCGTCAGACGGGACACGACAGCTTTCGAGAGAGGACACTTGTGTATTTCCGAGTGCAACTGTTTAGTTTGCTAGGGCGCCAGTTGGAGATAGCGAGTGTGGAGTTCGAATAAGTGATTGTGCATAAGTATTGTAAAGAAGGCAACAAATGTATATTTGTTCAGGCAGTCACCGCAAGTAGCAACTGCCTGTGTGTGTGATTCAAGATGTTGACAATACTGAAGTCCTGGAAATGTGGATATGCAGAAGAATAGGTCATATTTCATCAAAACAAAAACAAATACAGAGGTTCTAGAGTGGCTGGGAATGAAAAAAGAGTAGATGAAAGAAATAAAAGAGACAAGTTAAATATCGTGGCCAGATTAAAATACATGGCACACTTGTAAACACCATACTAGAGGGAAGAGTTGAAAGCAGGTGATCAAGAGGTAGAAAGCAATACAAGTGGGGAGATTAACATCAAACTGGATGAACAGAGTCAACCATCATTATGGAGATGGCACCTTACTGAATAATTAATTGATTGAATATGTATTAAACGAAAGCTACAAAACTAAGCGGGTGTCCAAGAAACAAGACTGCATAAGAATGTGGAAATTGATGTATAGAAATCACATAAAGTGGATATGAACATTTGGAATATAGAGATCAAGTAATTGAACACAGATCTAGGACAATTTGCCAGGTTTTTCAACAGTCACATTATTCTTACAACTGTCATAGCTTCCAGTAAATTTACTGTCAAGATCAAACAGGAATTAGTAGCAAAGGGAAGCACAGATAACAGAATCTAAAGAATCTGTGTAGATAGATAGATAGATAGATAGATAGATAGATAGATAGATAGATAGATAGATAGAGAGAGAGAGAGAGAGAGAGAGAGAGAGAGAGAGAGATAGATAGAGAGAGAGAGAGAGAGAGAGAGAGAGAGAGAAAATAAATGCAGTTGATCAGGCACTTGATGATAATTATGATGATGGTGTTTTATTGATTAATGTATGTGGCACAGTGTTTCTTTAGTTGAGGTTGCTAGACACAAGCATACCCTCTATTTATTCTGTGACATGAAAGAGAGCTAGGCAAATCTAAATAACATAGTGAAGAGCTATAAAAACTGAGCTTAAGATAACAGGATAGAGTGCTTTATGACAGGTCTCTGTGGACTGAAGCAAGTGGAAAGGCTAAGTATTTGCCTTAAAATGGATACTAGAATCACAAATTTCTTTATTATTCAGTGAAGTAACTGACACAAACAAGATGGATTTGAACCTGATAGACAAATACAGACATTCACATACAAACCTTCTTTCAGTTCCTGGAATGCTTGGTTCCAGCCAATCATCATTAGCTGCCAGGACATCTTGCCAGGACACAGTTGCCTGTGTAATAGAGGCACCATGATAATCCATTATATTACTCTCATACCTGTATGCTTTTATTGAAGTAGAGTGCCTTTATAATTAATTCATATTCATACCTGTATGCTTTTATTGAAGTAGAGTGCCTTTATAATTAATTCATATTCATACCTGTATGCTTTTATTGAAGTAAAGTGCCTTTATAATTAATTCATATTCATGACCTGTATGCTTTTATTGAAGTAGAGTGCCTTTATAATTAATTCATATTCATACCTGTATGCTTTTATTGAAGTAGAGTGCCTTTATAATTAATTCATATTCATACCTGTATGCTTTTATTGAAGTAAAGTGCCTTTATAATTAATTCATATTCATACCTGTATGCTTTTATTGAAGTAGAGTGCCTTTATAATTAATTCATATTCATACTAAGGATTATATGACTAAGGAGAGTGAGGCTAGCTACCTTACCAAGTATAAAACTTGCTGCAAAATCTAATCAATGATGAACAAGTCTACAAAGGGCTTGGCAAGATTTGCTGGAGTCTATGTTCCATTAGGGATGGGAGGAGGGAGAGGAGGGAGAGGACGAGGAGAAGAGGAGGAGGGAAGAGAAGAAGAAGAAGAATAGAAAAAGAGATATGCTACAGTGTGCTTAACTGAAGCAGAAACTATGGTCTGCTAGTGACCAAGTGAAGATAATGAGCTTCATCCTGGAAGCAAGTCTCAGAGACTGCATGACCAGTGACCTGAGAGTGGAAGAAGAAGGATAAAAGTTTTTTTCTTTACACAAACTTACCCCCAGCAAAGTCTTGGACCCAGCCTTGTTACCTTGAGGAAACACATAATGTCAATACGCCATTAGTAAAACCACCATGAAGAACAAGTTGATTATATTATCCCTCTACAACAACACATTATTTACACTGCCTCCTAATGTGTGCAACATGCACAGAGAACCTCTTATTTTTTGTCCTTATCTTAGAAGGTTGGGTATTAAATTCAGCACCCCAGGACAGGTAAACTAAAGGAAGTAAGGGATCACTTTCATGTGCCCTGTGGCATCTTGGGCATATGGTGCTAGCGCCATCTTTGTATAGACCAGTCAGGGCTTGTTGGGTGATGTGGTCAATATCCTGCCAGCTGCCTTTACTTTCAAGGACACTTCCTAGAACCCAGTTTTAGGCTGGGTCACTTTGTCTAAAATCTGCCCTGAAGGGGATTTGAACACAATGACCACCAGCGAGCAGGGGAGCAGGCAAGCATGCTAGCCACTGCACTACCTCAGCTCCCACCCCAGAAAGGCAGGAGTTATATTCCTTGGATTCCTTATTGTATACACATTTGTCACAACTACATTCCATCCTTGTAATTTAAGAGTTAGAGGTGGAAGCTGAGTAAGCCATTCCGCTCTCATATATACAATATCTCTGCCTCATATAAAAGTTAATTGCATGTCCTTTACAGGACACCACAATCAACCCCAACATGTATGGACTGCTTGTGATTTTTCTAGACAATGTTACATTCAGTAGTTTGCCATTACTTTCTGAACAGCCAGTACTCATACCATTGGATAAATCAACGCAAAGTAATCTGTTCCAAAATCACCTGCAGTTAAATTCGAATCCAGTATGTCGAGATTGTGAAACTGCAATCACTAATCCTAAGCCACAGACTGTCTAATATACAAGGTGAAAAGTTATACTTTTCCTTTGTGATCAAGTAGAAAAGACACAACACAATTATTACATCTCATTATCTTAAACCAACACACACAATCAGAAAAAAATACATTATTATTATTAGTTCAATATCTGCTATTTTAAGGAAATGTGTGGCACAAATAACAATTTTTTGGTTGTCTATTTGGCTATATTTGGAATAGTTCATTTTTAAACACCTTAGCACAGTTGTTCTCAACTGGTGGGGAATTCCCCCCCCCCCCCCCCCCCCCCCCAGGGGGAATTTTAGGGTTTTGGGGGGGGGGGGGGAATTAAGATTATTTCAAGATCGCATTAATACAAAAACCGATTACTTGATATTGTTTTTTCCTTCATACTGTACGGTTCTGTACGTCTCACCCTTCTAAAATTCAATTTATAAAGTAAGTAGACCCACAAATCATGTTTTATGTGGACGTCTAGACTTGTTTTAGTATGTGCTATTAAATTTAGCTTCCATTATTATGTATACTATGTAGGGGCGGGGGCGGGATTTTTAGGTAGGAAATACGAAAGGGGGGAATGACGTTCTGAAAATATGGTGAAGGGGGGGCACGGGCCAAAAAAGGTTGAGAACCACTGCCTTAGCATGTCTTCTATCAGATTTGGTACTTGTTTTTATTTAAAAACTGTTATTTTAATGCAATATTCATATTTTACTTAACCCACCCCACGTCAAATTGTCTACTTAAGAAAATTGTAATGAAATTGATGTTTTTCAAACCATAGCAACGATATCTGGGCTAAGCGGTAACCACATGTGTCATATACCATTTTAATGGTCATTCTCTAAACTTGAAGTTTGTGTAATGGGACTTCATTTATGTAATTGTTCTTTTGTAATCAATATCTTCCGAAACTTCCATATATGGAACACTCATGACCTAAGCAATGATGATCCCCTGTGGGCTGAAACTGATCAGTGGGTTTTCCAAGATGGCCGTTTTGTTGTGTTTTCGCTTGGCGACCGATCGACATGCAAATTGAAAAATGCCTTGTTCCAAGAAATTTAACATCCAGTCATCTGCTCAACGTAAGAAATCATGCAGTCAATAACTGGCAAATAACATTCGTAAACATTACAGAAAATTCTGAATCCGACCCAGCTAAACAAAACAGCGCATGCCATCTCCAAGTTATTTGACAGTGAGTCTGAATGATTCAGTAGCATCATGTTCTTTTCAAAGTTGTGGAAGTGACTAGAATACTAGTCTTTTATTGCAAGAAAAACAAAACCAGAAGCCAATATATAAGAGGTACTTATGAATATATGGCCTCCTCTAGCAGGAAGTATGTTTCTGTTGATGACAATTATACCAAAAACTGGAACACAGAGCAGTAGTTGATTGTTCAGAAATGGGTGAAATCATCAAAACGTTATGTTGTCCAGTATGTAAAAATACTAGTTTTAATTTTAAAACTGACAGCAAGAAAGCCAAAGGATTAGCTGTGCATGCAGAGGTTTACTGCTCTTGTGAAGAAGTAGTTTGTGGAAGATACCTATCTGCAAGAAGTAATGATGGGGATAGATCTTTTGCCATCAACAGCCAGTCTGTATATTCTGCATTAGTTTGTGGGATGGGTGCAACAGCATTCAATAATATTTGTGAAAATATGAACCTGCAAGGTCTTCATCACAAAACATTTCACAACAAACTTCAAAGTTAGAAGATCGGGAGGACACCGTTTTCTCTCAAACCGTAAAGTATGTTCGACAGGCTCATGCACAGCAGTCAGGCATCACTCTACATGACAGGATGTTACACACATGGCTCAACCGTGACAAGCTTGAGAAATATCTTTTGCCCATTTATGACAGGCTGTCTGACACTGAACTACTTAGTAGATGTTTGTCAGGACAAACTCAGGATTCAAATGAGTGTTTACATAGCTTGATAAGGGCTTGCTGTACGAAAGGCAATTTACCTCACGCAAGCAGTTGTCACTGCAGCAAGAGAGTTCAACTTTGGAGCTGCTGCTGCCAAGACACTGCCCAGTTTTTTGGATTTTCTACAGGCCTGCATATGCAGAGACTAGGAGCATCAAGGATGCAGAAGAGAGTTAGAAATAGCTTGAAGTACAAGAAGGTCAAACAAACTAAGAGATGCAACAGTGCACAAGTGGCCAAGCTGAAGAGCTGCATGCCCTGGAGGGAGGTCCTGCATACGCAGCAGGATTGTTCTAATCGTCACGTACGAGGGGAAGTCAATAGGTAAGTCATAAATGGCTGTAGAAAAATAACTAGATATGACAACAACTTTAAACCAGTTTATTTTTATACATACGTTGTACCTTTATTTCTCAACATAATTTCCACCAAAATTGATGCACTTATCCCACCGTTTTATCAGTCTTCCCAAACTGACTGCATAGAACTGCGTGCTCTGTTTTCTAAACCACGTTGTCACTTCACATTCAACTTCGGCGTCATTCGCAAAATGTCTATCGCTAAGGTGGGTTTTTTGTGGACCAAAAAGGTGGAAATCGCTAGGGTCTAAGTCAGGGCTGTAAGGTGGATGTTCCAGAACTTCCCATCTTAGTTGGTTAATTTTCCACTGAGTTAATCGAGCCGTATGTCGTCTGGCATTGTCATGAAGAAGAAACATTCCATTAGTCAGCAGTCTTGGATGTTTTCTTCGAATTGCATCATGAAGCATCGATAGAACTTCACAGTACGATTCAGAATTCACATTGTCACCTTTCTTCTTAAAATTGGTTAAAAGTACTCCTTGACAATCCCAGAACACTGTCAGCATAACGTTCCCTGCTGATGGCGTAACCTTGAATTTGTGGACACAAGGCGAAGAAGGATGTTTCCATTGCATTGAGGCACGCTTTGATTCAGGCTGGTAGTGATGCACCCATGATTCGTCCCCAGTAACAATCCTGTTCAGCATGTCTTCTCCTTCATCTTCATATCGACAGATATGATGAAAGGACAGGCCAAATCGGTTCATTTTGTGTTCCTCCTTCAATCGTCTGGGTACCCACCTTGAGCACACTTTCTTAAATTTCAATCGATCATGCATTATGCTGTATGCTGAACCATGTGAGCACCCTATTGCAGATGCTACATAGTCTATCGTTACTCACCTGTCACCTCTAATCATCTCCTCCCCCTGCTGCACGGATGCTTCTGTTGCAATCTCAACACGACAACCAGATCGGATTTCATCAACAATTTTAGAGCGTCCTTGAGAAAAATGTTCTACCCAGCTATGCACAGTTTTACGGGACAAACATTTGTCAGCATAAACAGGAAGCATTTCCTTATGAATGTCCTTTGCAGGCAGTCCTTTTGCCCACAAAAAATGCACAACAGCACATTGCTATTTGGTTGTACACTCTGTAAGTACAGTCACCATTTTGTTTATGCTCTGCGCATGCACATGAGACACCTAGCGCCACCTGATGAATAGGAATATAAAGTTCGATGTTGCTGTCACCTAATGACACCTGTAGAAAACACCAACTAAATTTACCTGCCATCCCACAGAACTTTGTCACTTACTTATTGACTCCCCCTCGTCCTATTGTAAACTGTTTTCTTCTGTGTAAAAGAACTTGTTAAAGCATTAAAATACCTTTATTAGTATTTTTTTTAAAACATGAAAATAATTTGTTGTTTCCCAGTTTTCTCATTTTGCATTATTTTTTACTTTGGTTCAATTTTTTTTCTAAAACTATTTATCATATTATAATGAAACTTGGTACACTTATTCTTCATTGTATTATTTACATTTTGACAAGAGCATTTGTGAAACTAAGATTTAGTTTTTGTGCAGCAGTCAAAGAACCACAAAAACTGTCAAGGAAAATGCTGAACATTTTTTTAAATTATGAGGGAAAAAAATGCTAAGGGATATCATTAAAAGTTTCTGTCAGAATATAAAGGTTCTATTTATGTATATATGTACCAAAAATTAAGCCTGTAAATTAAAAAACGACTTTTAGATAATACTTAAGAAATCCAATATGGCCACTGTTTATCTTGGTTTCCATGGCAACTGTTAAGTACAAAGTCAATTTAACAGTATTTTATCAATCAGCAGTCTTCAGTATCAAACCCTATACCATATCAGAACATAGAAATTAAATATTATAGAATTTAATTTTTTCTGCCTCACATGCCTTAAAGAGACTCAAGTATTTCTTGGCTGTCTTTACCAGATTCATCTTGGCATGCAAAATATAAGCTCGCCAACAAACAAAACATCATACCTGGCAAATAACTATCGCCATCATCATCATCATTTCCAAAGCCTGGCAAATGAGCTGCACCAGAGAGGGCATTTGTTTGAAGATCACCCAAAGTAAGCTTCATAGATGATGGTGCCGCAGAATGCACTCACTCGAGATGAATCTACTCTCAAAGCTTCAGAGCTTTGCTTCTCAACTTCCTGAATAAACCGCTCCTGCAGTCCTTCAAATTCTGTGATCTTCTTCTCCACCCTGTCTCTCATCTCCCTGCAAGATTAACAAACCAAGTAACTCAAATTCTAAAACAGTAGTAAAAATAAAAGTAAACCCATAATGTCTCAGTGGTGTGAAATATTAGGCTTTCACAGAAACTACAGTTGAGTTGAGTCAAGAACTGACATCATAGTACTTGGGACATTCCCTGCAATATTCTCAGTCCTCATCTTCAATAGCCACCAAGAGTTCCAATACTAATGGCACCATACATATTCTAGACATTACAAGGTGGAGCGAGTGTCTTGCAATGTTACATTCCCACAAATATTACTGACATCCATGTCACAAACCTGGGTAGAATTCATAGCTGTCTGTTAAGTTAGTTGTATATCCTTTACAGAACATAGCAGTCAACTTCAGCATTTTTTGGCTGTTAGTGATTCTTGGGCAAGTTTACATTCAGTAGTTTGCCATTGCTTTCTGAACGACCGGCACTCAACCATTGTAAGGAAATGAATGCAAGGCGGTATGCTTCCTAGTCGCCCACAGCTGTGTTTTGAATGCAGTATGCGGGATTGTGAATTGCATTCATCATCCCTTCGACCACAGAGCCATCTGTACCTGGTGTAAAAATTCCTATTTTTATAGACCAACTGCACTTGAGGGGTGAGTGGCCAATTTCTCGCCGGAGACATTTACTTTCCAGAACATTTCCTGATACACACTTTAGGGTGTGTCAACCTGGGACCCAGGCCAATATTTTATAAATCTGCCTCGATGCTAATGTGCATCCCTGACCGCAAAGCCACTGACCATGCTAGGCTGGCAGCAATAAACAAACATACAATCAAATACATGTACAATAAGTTTATGATACAACTTCTAGATATTTCTTTCTCGCTCATTTCTATCATCATCACCCACTACCATCAACACTGCACACATGTACATTTCAAGTTGTTGCAGCAAAATTATTCCTTACGTCAATTTTTTACTGTGCTGATCTCTTGCCATCTTGAGTCTTATTACATCTCCTTCTAGACTTTTCCGCTCCTGTCGGACCTGTTCAATGTGGTTCTGCTCCTCTCTCAACTCCTGCAACAACTGCTTCTTTTCTTCTTGCATTCTCTCTAATTCGGCTACATTCAAGGATGTCACGTTTGAGGACAGCACTTCCTGAGAACATTTGAGTGAACAAAGATATAAGCTAACGCTACAACAATGTCAGCAATAAAATCATAGAAGCAAAGATAAACCATATATATCTATTATCAGCATACACAATGGCTGATGTGTAGGACAAGGTCCCGTTTCTTCTGCTGCAATAACTTTCTTATGCTGAGAAGTCTAAACAAAGAGATGTGGTGCCTCTATGAATCCAATCATAAGCAAAATATTGTCACAGGAGTCTCTCAGTTGTTCCTCCAATTTCATACCCTGGAGCCAAGACTGAGCTTTCAGGTAACCAAAGAGAGGGCACAATCACTATGTGTTCTACATTTTGGCAAGTGCATTAGTCAAGTGATTAGTCATGATGAGGTTCAAATTTATGACCGAATTTTGACTGACCTTTCAGGTAACCAAAGAGAGGGCACAATCACTATGTGTTCTACATTTTGGCAAGTGCATTAGTCACATGATTAGTCATGATGAGGTTCAAATTTATGATCGAATATTAGTCTGCTATAACCACTTTCAGTAAGGATTACAAGTGATCCTTGAAGTACTGCAGTGGCCATCTTCATCTCCAGTCTGACTCTGATTTTCTAATTTGTATGCTGGAAGAAAGCTCCAACATCATAAGGGAAGAAATACAAACTAGAATCAACTCTGGAAATAAGATATACTATGCACTACAACATCTACTAAAATCAAAGGCGCTATCTCGTAACACCAAAATCACAATATACAAAACACTGATCAGACCAGTTGTGCTGTATGGCTCTGAAACCTGGAGTACAACGAAAGGAGACGAAGCCTTGTTACAAACCTTTGAGAACAAAATTTTAAGACGCATCTTTGGACCCATTAGGGATACACAAAGTGGAGAGTGGAAAAGAAGAAGTAACAAAGACATTTATGATCTGTTTAAGTCCCCGCTAATCACTGGTATCATGAAGGCTAATAGACTACAATGGCTGGGGCATATAGAAAGAATGGAAGATAATAGGGAAACAAAACTCGCTTACACTCAGGAAATAAATGACCGTAGACCCTGAGGTAGACCAAGAAGACGGTGGAGAGATAATACATGTACAGACCTACAAGCACTTGGAATCAACGACTGGCAAGAGAAGGTCCACCAGAGAGACGAATGGAGACGGATTGTATTTGCAGCAAAGAACCTCAATGGCTCGGAAAGCTGAAGAAGAAGAAGATGCTGGAAGAAAGGCACAAAACAAATCCCTTAGCAGAAGTCTGCAGTGGGTATGTGAAGTGTTAGGACCATCACATTTTGAAGATTTGCTGCTCGCTTGCTTGTGTTCGCTGTCTGTGAAATCCAACGTGAAGTCCTGTATGTTAGATGAAGACATCCTGCTGTCCTACATCAGTGTGATGGTATACCAGACTGAGGTTTGCGTGAGTATCTGTTGTCCCATGTCTGGCTTATTGGTGTGCAGACTGGTGGTTCCTCGCCATGCAGGCAGATCCTCTCCGACTTTGGAAGAACCAGCGATCCTACTACATTAGCCAGGAAACCAAAGGGAGCTGTTGCCCAACATGCACGACTAGGACGTGTTAGTAGGTCTTGGCCAGTAGAAAACCTGGCCCTGGTGCCTTGGAAACACCTCTACGTCCCATTTTGAAGATTTAAGTTCAGTGAGGAGTAAATGGCCAGTCTTTTCCTCCCGCAGCAAATGTCAAGAGCTGGCGTCAGACCCTCGTCCAACCATGAAATATTCATTGCAAACTAGATATAAACTGTCCATCTAATGCTCTTCCTTCTCTGAAGTATACTTTCCATCTTCCCCTCTATCTATTAGATAAACATACACACCAATATAATGTAATATATACTCACTCAATGGCACAAAAAACTTAAATGTTTACAACTTACTGATGTTAACAATAGACTGAATGAAGACTTTTGTAATAATTCATTTCAATTGTGTATATAAACTCTTCAATCTTTCTGTGCCTATTTATCCTTCCTCTCCTCTGTCAATCTTTTAGACAACCACATACGTCATAAATTATCTCAACATCCTGTAGGCGTTATCCACACATCTGCTGGATACACTCATTTTAAAAACTCAATCATTCACTGGACTTACATCATTATCTTGCTCCAGTTTTTCCTTGTCAGCAGCTAACTTCTTCCTTCTCTCTTCAAGTTTTCTTTCCTGCAAATTATACATGAGAAATTGACACAATATGGTGAGTGAAATCTAGTTACTTGTACTGATTCTTATCTGAAATGTGCACACTGTGCTGCACCAAAACAGAATCTTTTTAACTGTTTCTGTCCCACACAGCACCCCAATTGTGAAAAGCTATTCTTCATGTGTACCATTCAATGTGTTATGTATGAGAATATTTCTTAAGTTTTGTCAGAGCATACTAACAAAATCTGACAATGTTTGTGTTATATGTGAGCTAGTTGCACTTACTTTACAAGATAATGCAATCGACTCCAGCATTTATTGGCCATTTGTGATTTAAGAGGCAAAGCTTCTGTACAGTAGTTTGCCGTTGCTGTCTAAACAGCTGATGCATCAAACCATCAAACTTAGCACAAAGCGATCTGTTTCCATTTCATTCGCGAATTTCAGGCGCTTGACTTGGCATGCTACATAATTGTGAAACTGCATTTTACAAACCCTTATGTCACAGATGCTGACACCCTTTATTTGTTTTATATATATATATATAGTCCCAGTGAAAGCAATACTCTTGTGACTTTGTCATTCTTACCTGAGACTCCACTGCTTTTAGTGACTGCTCCACAAAAGCTGACCTTCTTTCTATGTCTGCTTGTTTTTCTCTCAACTCCTCTTCCTAGAGATATAAAGTTAACAATGATCATAAGTGACTGAAAAAACCTTGGCATCAAACATGTCAGTAATCTGGCCACTTTATCTACTCCATGTAATGTGCTAACTGGTATAGACCACCATTACTAAAACTATACAAAATGTAGAAACCCACGGCAGATGCTACCATCTGAGTATGAAGTAACTGGTCATCACATAAGTCATATAATTATGAAGAGAGTGTGAGCAGCTTCTGCCATAAAAGTGTCCTTTCCAGAAACATCTCTGATACAAGACTGGGTCAACTCAAGGAGCATTCTGGTCCCCAAGAAAATCCCAGCACGGCCAAGGACTGAACCGTAGACCACTCTGCTGGTATACCTTGCACACTGATCACTATGTAGCAGCTACCCCTATATTCAAACAATGCAGCAGTCGTCCTTGACTTGGGGACATAAATTACAAGTAACTCTGAACTCGGGAGTGAATTTTCCTGATGGCAAGGGACACTGGTAATAGGTAAAGTTAATCCATGCGTAAAAACCAGTCCAGTGCATGAACGAACGAACGAACAAACTTTATTTTCAAAGGGTTAAGAATTGGGCACGCAGGCCCGTCTAACATTCTGCCCTGCTATCACTCTCTTTCATACATTATTTCATTCACACATCATTCAAGGCTAGCAAAGAACATGAAAAAATAGTAGCATGTGTATGAACTACACTTGAGTTCAAAGCGAATGAACATTTTAAGAAATAAAAAATAAACACATAAGAAAACTATGCACCATATTGTTTTGTAAAAATTTGTCAGGGTACTTTAACCTGTTTTGATAATGCTTGAGTGGTAAAATAGCCATTGTGAATGTCACTGAATGTATAGAACACATAAATATGATGAAGGCAAAGACAGCTTTTTGCAAGATGGAAAACATGATACTGTACACCTCTAGGAGGTGAGGAGAAATAGCCTTGCCCATCGCCATTTGTCATCTCGAAGGATATTTTAAAGACGCTCGGTCCCACCATGTTTTATTGACTGGGAAGGCACCTTTTTAAAGGAAACAATTACATTTAGCCTTTGAAGACAGTGATTGCCTGTAATGACCAAACCTACCTAGTTGCCTCTTATGGCATGCTTGGTAGGTTACAGTGTTGCTTTTCACTGCTTCCTTCATGAGCCCTGATAATATATGGGTGACATTACATGTAAACTAACCTCATCATCAAGCTGATCCTTCAGGACTCTCCTTCTTAATCTGAAAATTCTTCCTCATTTCTTCTACTTCTTTATTGTGTTTTCGTTGAAGTTCAGATTTTTCAGACTCCAATTCTTTCAGCAGTCTGTGATTTTCAGCCTGAATCTGCAAGATGGCAGGCAACATGTAAAGTAATTTGGTTTTTTTATCTGCTTATCATGTTTTATAAAACCTACAATCGAAAATAATCTCTGACTATTCTTCCCTCCTTCTCTTTGTCTCTCCCCCCCCCCCCTCCTCTCTTTCCCCTTTTTTCTCCCTCATCCTCCACCTCTTGTTTTCTCTCCCTCCCCTTCTCTTTCCCCCTCTCTTCTTTTCTCTCCCTTATTTACTCCTCTTTTCCTCTCTCTCCATCTCTCATTTCTTCCCTCTCTTACTTACATGAGTATATGTGTGCATTTTGGGAGAGTGGTGGTTACATCTAAATCACTCTTGATGGCTTACATAAAAGGTTTTTAAAAAGACAGCTGCATGCCCTTAACAGGACATTACAATCAACCCCAGCATTCAGTGGCTGTCTGTGATTTACTGGGCAATTTAATTCAATGTTTTGCTATGGCTTTCTGAATGGTCAACATCTCACACAACCAAAATCAATTAAAAGCACTCTGCTTTCAAATCGCCAGTGGCTGATTTTGAACCCTCGACTCAGGTATGTCAGGAAATTATGAAACTGAGCACCTCAATATCCCCTAAGCCAAGTGCCATTCATAAAATTTAGTTGCATATCCTTTACAGGAAGTCGCAGTCAACCCAACATTTTTTGGCTGTTTGTGATTTCTTGGCAAGATTATGTTCAGTAGTTTGCCATTGCTTTCTGAACAACTGGCTCTAATAACAATGTATGGAAACCAACGCAAGGCGGTGTACTTCCAAATCGGCCGCAGATGTGCTTCGAATGTGGTACACAGGATTACGAATTGCATTTGTAATCCCTTCACCACAGCGCCACACATATAAGGTAGTGTTTAAAGAGCCAGGCGATTGAGAACATCTGGTCATTAGTTGTTACAACCATGATGTACTATTTATCTGATAATTGAAATTTAATCTTAACTATCGCACAACTCATAGCTGTGCAGTAGGATCCATGGTACAACAGCTGCTAGCACACTCATCTACATCATGTTGCTGGGATTTCAAACACTCCCCCCCCCCCCCAAACATTTTTCTAATGGGGATTTCTTTTACAAGGCTACATGACTCCAGGGTTGTGAGCCTAAAAATAATAGCACAAGAAAATTGTCTTCAAGTTAAAAATAACCCTAGAAGTAATGTGCTGATCACTACCTGTGATTTATTTCTCATTACATTTTGTGTTCTCAAGGGTTCGCTAGAAATTGTTATTTCTATGTATTGTCAACATGATGAAGATGCTTGCAGATCTACAAATTGATGGGAAAAACTTTAGACTTGTAAAAAACATATATTGGAAACAACACGCCGCCATAAGAATTGATAAGGAACTAGGTCAATATCAGCCTATTCAGATGTGTGTGACACGGATGTGAAATGTCTCCAGATGTTTTTTCCCTTATAAAGTATATTTAGAAATCTAGAAGAGATGAGAGGAATCAACATTGGGAGACACAACATCAATAACATTAGATATGCGGATGATACAGTATCGATTGAAGACAATCAACAGGATCTGCAACATTTATATAATTAATATTAATTTAATTAATATAATTAAATTGTAAGAAGACACAGATTATGGTTGTCACTAGGAAGTAAGAAATACCACAATGTAATATACAAGTAAATGGGAATATTCTTAAATAAGTGAATCAGTTCAACTATCTCGGAACAGTCATAACATCTGATGGGTGATGTCTTGAAGAGATTAGAACAAGAATCGATATGGCGAAGGTAGCCTTTTGCAAGATGAAAAACATACTGACTAATAAAAAGATGCCAACTGCAATGAGAAAAAGATTGTTGAAGTGCTACAAAATGCTTATACTTTTGTATGGATTTGAAATGCAGACAATGTGCAGACAATGAGCAGACAAGTTTAAACACATCTAATGGCAGTGGAGGTGTGGTTTCTGAGGAAAATGTAATGAATACCATGGACAGACAGAAAAACCAATGAGCAAATCCTACAAAAAGCAACTGAGAACCATAAACTGATTAGAGAAAATAGATGTAGACAGTCAAATTTTTTTTACACATCAGAAGAAATAAATATGAGGACTTGGTGACACTGGCAAGATTGAGGGTGAAAGAACAAGGGGAAAGCAGAGAAGTGAATACCCGGAATACTTGGCCATATGGCATGGTTGAGACAAGAATATGGAGCTGACCCATGATTCTGGTGATCGTGAGAGATGGCAAAACATGACTGTCCACACTTATTGGTGTGGCACATGATGATGATGTGTTGTGTACAGACAGCCAACATAAAACCAACCAATATATTCACCAAGTGCTGCTTGGTCTAAACATACGGCTCTAGTACCAAATATCCAAACTTCCACAAGGCATGGAAATTAGGTTTTTAATATTAATAAGAATTTAATACTGTGAAGTGTACATCAAATCAGCATGCTTAAAAAAAGTGTAGTGGCACACTGCCGCAACATTACGTCACCTGCTGTGTTGTATGTATATGTGTGTGTGTGTGCACTTACAGCTGTGACGGTACACTCTTAATTCCTGGTCCCAAATAAGCTGTGCAGTGAATTAATCATCATCACGTGATGTCAAATATCAGCAATGCAAGACACTCCACAGATCTCAGTCCTTGATGTTCTAGATCAATTATATTGCTGATATTCCCCCATGCCACCATCTTAGGCCTTCACACATTTCTCTTGCCTCTTCTACTGCAGTTCTTTCCAATTGTCACAATGTTCGTCAATGTCTCTCTTCTTCATTATATGTCCAAAGAACACTGTTTATCTTTTTTCTTTCAGTTGTATGTTCTACTTTCATTAGCTTCCTCCAACTAAATTTAGTAACTCTGAACATCCAAGGCATTAGCAACAATCTACCTAATATTTTTGTTCACATTCTAAGATTCACTACCTTATAACAGAACAGGTCTGAAATAACATTTCAGTACTTTCTTTCTCACATTTAATGAAAGCATGTGTTTTAATTTGCAATGAACATAATGAAATTTGTGTATCTTATGTAAAAGTCCCTTTATTACATATGCTGTCAAAATAGCATAAACTTTTTGATTTTTCTATTCCTCAAGACCTACTGTAAATGAGGTTGGAAAGAAAATAATATGCACTGACCTTTTCCTTGAATTCCTCCTGTAACTTTCGTAACTGCTCCTCTTGTTCTTTGCGCAATTTACTCAGATGCTCTTGGTGCTCTTGCTTCAGTGTTTGCTTGCGTTCTATGAGCACTTCATCAAGCTTTATTAAAGAAATAAAGTTACAAAGTTGTTGCACTTTTATTTAAAAGCAACCGATATATGATAATGATGTGACAATTCAGCTTTACATCCAATTCTTCTTCTGCTGCCTTACGTTTCCCAATGGAGCATAGGCCATCGACTAACTCAAGGCAAGCCCTTTGTAGACTTGTTCAAGATTTGCTGCATTTTCCAGCTACAGTTTTCTACTGATTGAGGTAACCAGTCTCAGGTCAACCATCCATGGTTCCTGCATACAACATGCACGGTAGGCCACAGTCTTATTGTTTTGTGCCTCCCTTATCTGTCCCGGTAGCACACAGTGTTACTGTTTTGTGCCTCCCTTGACCGTCCCGGTAGCACACAGTGTTACTATTTTGTGCCTCCTTTATCCATCCCCTGGTAGCACACAGTGTTACTGTTTTATGCCTCCCTTACTGGTCCCGTTAGCACAGTGTTACTGTTTTGTGCCTCCCTTATTGATCCTGGTAGCACAGTGTTACTGTTTTGTGCCTCCCTTATCCGTCCCAGTAGCACACAGTGTTACTGTTTTGTGCCTCCCTTATCCGTCCCGGTAGCACACAGTGTTACTGTTTTGTGCCTCCCTTATACGTCCCAGTAACACACAGTGTTACTGTTTTGTGCCTCCCTTATCTATCCCAGTAGCACAGTGTTACTGTTTTGTGCCTCCCTTATCCGTCCCGGTAGCACAGTGTTACTGTTTTGTGCCTCCCTTATCCGTCCCAGTAGCAGTGTTACTGTTTTGTGCCTCCCTTATCCATTACGGTAGCACACAGTGTTACTGTTTTGTGCCTCCCTTATCCGTCCCAGAAGCACACAGTGTTACTGTTTTGTGCCTCCCTTATCCATCCCAGTAGCACAGTGTTAATGTTTTGTGCCTCCCTTATCCGTCCCAGTAGCACACAGTGTTACTGTTTTGTGCCTCCCTTATCCATCCTAGTAGCAGACAGTGTTACTGTTTTGTGCCTCCCTTATTGGTCCTGGTAGCACAGTGTTACTGTTTTGTGCCTCCCTTACTGGTCCTGATAGCACAGTGTTACTGTTTTGTGCCTCCCTTATCCGTCCCAGTAGCACACAGTGTTACTGTTTTGTGCCTCCCTTATTTGTCCTGGTAACACAGTGTTACTGTTTTGTGCCTCCCTTATCCGTCCCAGTAGCACAGTGTTACTGTTTTGTGCCTCCCTTATTGGTCCTGATAGCACAGTGTTACTGTTCTGTGCCTCCCTTATCCATCCCAGTAGCACACAGTGTTACTGTTTTGTGCCTCCCTTATCCGTCCCAGTAGCACACAGTGTTACTGTTTTGTGCCTCCCTTATTGGTCCTGATAGCAGAGTGTTACTGTTCTGTGCCTCCCTTATTGGTCCCGGTAGCACAGTGTTACTGCTTTGTGCCTCCCTTATTGGTCCCGGTAGCACAGTGTTACTGTTTTGTGCCTCCCTTATCTGTCCCAGTAGCAGTTACTGTTCTGTGCCTCCCTTATTGGTCCCGGCAGCACAGTGTTACTGTTTTGTGCCTCCCTTATCCTCCCGGTAGCACACCGTGTTACTGTTTTGTGCCTCCCTTATCCGTCCCGGTAGCACACAGTGTTACTGTTTTGTGCCTCCCTTATCCGTCCCGGTAGCACACAGTGTTACTGTTTTGTGCCTCCCTTATCCATCCCGGTAGCACACAGTGTTACTGTTTTGTGCCTCCCTTATTGGTCCAGGTAGCACACAGTGTTACTGTTCTGTGCCTCCTTTATTGGTCCAGGTAGCACACAGTGTTACTGTTCTGTGCCTCCCTTATCCGTCCAGGTAGCACACAGTGTTACTGTTCTGTGCCTCCCTTATCCATCCCGGTAGCACACAGTGTTACTGTTTTGTGCCTCCCTTATCCATCCCGGTAGCACACAGTGTTACTGTTTTGTGCCTCCCTTATCCATCCCGGTAGCACACAGTGTTACTGTTTTGTGCCTCCCTTATCCATCCTGGTAGTACACAGTGTTACTGTTCTGTCCCTCCCTTATTGGTCCAGGTAGCACACAGTTAGTTAGTTAGTTAGTCGACAGATCATCCTCATTGCACATCGAACCATTCAGTCCATAAGTGCTCGGATCCCCTCCTCAGCAAATCCCGCAACGTGCAGCGGCTAACGACCCCAGTTCTGTGTTGGTTTATCAATCTTCTTTGGCTTCCTGCGTAGTGTTCTTGTTTGGCCACCCCTCTTTTAATTTGCTGCTCTTGCAGTCTGGCCATTGTTGTAGTTTCACAATCATCACTTGGTTCTCGCAAAAGTCTTACTTCTCGTAGAGCATTCAGAATGTCGGCCTGGTCCATGGCGTGTCCGCCCTCCACCGTAGCTTCACCTGCGAGCTTGTCAGCCCGCTCATTTCCTTGTACTCCCGCATGCCTTGGCACGAAGATGAAACTAATCTTTCCCAGTCGAGACCGCTCCAGAGGCAGCAACCATTCTCTTCGGATCGACCCCTCCTCTATCCTCTTGATCATGTTCATTGAGTCGCTAAGGAAACAAGCCCTAGTGAATGTCTGTGTCTCAAGCCATGTTATTGCTTTACTTACTGCCATGACTTCCATGGTCAGGCTACTTGTGGTTTCAGTGAAAGCACCAGAGTCCTCCTTCACAATTCTCCCTCCGGCCCGAGCTGTAAAGGCCCATGAGCTTCTCACATGTCGGATGACTGACCCATCTGTGTAGATGACCGCGTCACCGTCTAGCGAATTCTCGAAAATCAACGCTTGTACTTCAGCCTCAACAGCAGCCGGATTTTCTTGTCTGCATTTCCTATCTAGTTGGATGCAAACTGAAAAGGATGTACAGAAGTCTGTTGGCACTTGCACCCACTCCTCGCAAGGTTCTAAGTCCTCAAGTGAACACACCTGTTGAAGAATGTCTTCGGCTTGACCCATCCACGACCATCCTCTTTTTAACCTGCTGCCCTTCACCTTCCTAATTTCACTATGCAGTGGATGTTGTGTGTTTGCGTTAATTCTGAGGTAGGCGCGTGCCCTGTAACCTTGTATTCTCTCTTCAATGGTTGGAAAATCAAGAAGGTAGCGCATCGCCCTGCATGCTGTATCTCTTGTGCATCCAAGAATAATGCGCATAGCTTCATTCTGTATCCTTTCCATCCTTTCTATCTGCTTATGGCTGAGAGTCAGGATTGCCATTGCATACTCCAAAACAGACATGACCAGCCCCTCGTACAGAAGACATAGATGGCGCTGCTCACAGTTTGCTGCCGCCATCACCCGCATCGCTGCCAAACCCCGCTTGGCCTTTGTTATCACCTGGTCTATGTGCACATTATAAGCAAGGCTTCGATCAAACCGAATCCCCAGGTAATTCATTGCCTGCGTTCTTTCCACCGTCTCTGAACACAGCATCACAGTTGGTGTTGGAGTGTTGACAATATGATTATTCAACGAGAACCAAGTCACTGTTGCCTTTGTTGGGTTGACCATTGCCCCAGCTTCATCACACCAAGTACTTATGCGATTGAGTTCGGTTTGTAGTTCCACAGCAACCTCCTCTCTATCCTTACCCTGACGATACACTAAAACATCATCGGCATATGACAATGTCCTGCCAGGTCCAGTGATCTGCTCACTGGTGATTCTCACTGTGTAGGCGTTGAACAGTACCGGAGATAATGGTGATCCCTGTGGTAGGCCAGGATATATTGTTGTTGGTTCCGAAGTCCAACTGCCACATCTAAAAACTACTTTCCGTTGGAAGAGGGCTGCAGCGATCCAACTAAGGAGGAATGGATTTACGTTTAGTTCGAGAAGCTGAAACATTAAAAAATCCAGTGGTACTCTGTTGTATGCGTCCTCAAGATCAATCGCTGCAGCAACGGTTTCAGTGCCTGAGTGGAAACCTTCATAGACATCCTGGGAAAAGACTGCTGCATTGGTCCAGGTTTCTCTTTTTGGACGGTACCCACCCAGGGTGGGTGGGAAAACACCTTGCCTCTCTAGTTGGCTTGATATTTTCCTGGCAATTACCTTCTCCAGCAGCTTGCCTATTGTATTCTGCATGGTTATAATTCGATATCCCTGAATTTTTTTGTGGTCTTTGTCAGGCTTCGGCAAGGGAATCAGATAGCTGTGTAACCATTCCTCCTTGATGCTAGCACTCCCTATACTGTTGTTGTACATGTCTGCTAGTTTCTCTAGCTCATTGTCGGTACACCTATTTATGTCGTCGTATCTTATGCCATCAGGACCTGGAGCACTGTTTTTTGATCGTCGAAGCACAGCCTTGATTTCTTTCACTGTCACTGTGTCTTCATCCGAAGTGTTCTGGGCCTTGCATCTGTCTGAGGTGACCTCCTTGGCCAGATTTCGGCCTCCCATGTCTGTCTGGTTGCTCTGTTCAAGGTAGCGTTCAAAGAGGGCTTTGCCCTTGTCCTCGTCAGTCCTCTGCCAGATGAGGTCAGCACCTTGGAAGTCAGAAATGCTCTTATTCTTGACTACACCACTCATGCTTTTATGTAGTCGCCAGAACAATTTCAGTGACTTGTCTGTGCTTACTCTTTGACACACCTCTGCCCATTTTTCGCTTTTAACAACCTTGACCAGTTTTTTTAAATAGCTTACTTTTGTGTGCATCTCTCTTTCTAAGTGCAAGCAGGGACTAGGATGACCAGCTCTGTTCTGGTGTTACTTGTGTTACTGTTCTGTGCCTCCTTTATTAGTCCAGGTAGCACACAGTGTTACTGTTCTGTGCCTCCCTTATCCGTCCCGGTAGCACACAGTGTTACTGTTTTGTGCCTCCCTTATCCATCCCGGTAGCACACAGTGTTACTGTTCTGTGCCTCCCTTATCCGTCCAGGTAGCACACAGTGTTACTGTTCTGTGCCTCCTTTATTGGTCCAGGTAGCACACAGTGTTACTGTTCTGTGCCTCCCTTATCTGTCCAGGTAGTACAGTAGCACAAGTGCAGTTTACATATACTCGGTTATATGATAAAATGTTTACCTTCTTTCCTTCCTGTCATTCTCACCCGGAAAAACGTATGGTACATTTTTATAAGAGTGGTTGATCCAAGAGCCATTTGCAGTCAGAAAGAAAACACCTCAACTGGGCACTGAACTCATAAGACTAATGTGCTGATAACAATGACCATATACACTATATTACCACAGCTCATTTATAATAATACTCCTACAGAAAATAAGACTGAAAAACCATGTCAAATTTGTAAAAAATACAGCTGTTTTAACTCTTTCAACTGCAGGCAATGCACCATGTGTGATTAGAAACTAATGATCATATATAAAACTACCCCAATACCTATTCCATCTCTAAAAGAATCATTGTCTCCGTACAATGAATACCAGTTTGAGTACTAAGCAACTTATATTGGTAGAACGGAAAGACAATCAGCAAATAGAGTAGCCAAACATATACCAGTATGGATGGAAAAGAGAGTTAATCAGTTGACAGAAATTCCTGTGCAGTCAAAAGGCTATAAAAACGCCGACATCGTTGATTTCTCAACACCTCATACAATATAGCCATAGTGTGAATAAAGAAAAAGTGTTTTGTATACTGTATTCTACGAACAATAAATGATTGCTTAAATATAGGGAGGCATTAGCAATTAGGCCATTCCAGCCGGTTTTGTGTAAACAGAAAGAATTTGTGTCAAATTTGAAATTCAAAACAATGTTTTCCAGTAGTGAATTTGAATAACATTTTGAAATTTGAAAATTTGAAAATAAAATTTGAAATTATCATGGGAATAACAGGTGTTCCACATTCACAGACTACCTGTAACTATGTGTTTTAATTGTTTCAGCTTAAGTATTATTCACTTCATATGATATATAACTCTTCAATAGCACCTGACGAGATGCAGCGAAATGTGCCAGGCAATAAATCGTGCAACATATTGTGTGTGGCTTCTGTGTTTAAACTCACTAATGGAATACAATGTTTTGAATATGTGATGATATGTATATGACAGTTTGGCACTCACATTGGAATTGATCAATGCAGTTTGATTTGGTGTACAGAGACATTGGTTCTTTCATAGATGGGGTAGGCATCGAGGTGGTTTTATATCTGTTCATTTTCCTCAGAAACCACACGTCCAGTGTTATTCATTGTTTCTCAGCTTGCCTGCTAGTTGTCCATGTTTAACATGCATACATCAGTATAGCACTTCAAAATAGTTACAGGTCCTATATAGCACTTCAACCCTATTTTCCTCACTGCAATTGCCATCTTTTTATTGGTAAGTATGTTTTCCAACAACCAAAAAGATTTGTAGAAAGAGATATAGAGGAGTACAGCTAGAGAACATTCTTGATAGTCTTGTCAGGCATAGAAAGGAATCAACACATGAACTGATGCATGCTGTCGGAGATCGCAATATGTGGAAAAGCATGATTGCCCATGTCAGCCGGCAAGGCACTTGATGATGATGTTTTCCATCTAGTAAAGACTACATTTTGCCATGATGATTGTAAAAATAACACACCTGAGATTTTGTTGCTATTAATTCTCCCCACGGGGCAGCTGCTGTGACTTTCTGGAACTGAAAGAATTCAGCAAAGAAAATTGCCAATGAAACTTGACCACTCACCCCTTTGTCTAAATCATCTACAGCTTTCTGTCTCTTCCTTGCCACTTCCATCTCTGTTTCCACTTTTTCCTTCTCGTCTTCCTGCAACTTACTGAGCTCTGCCTTTAACTTTGCCATTTGCTAAAAATCACAAAATTATGTATGTTACTCACAAGACCAACAATTAATAAACTAATATTATGAGGGAGTTTCAAATGAAAACCTTAAAAGTGTGATAGAAATTACAATAACCATGCCATTTGTCTTGTAACCTGTCAATATTGTTGTTAAGGATGTCAAGAGTGTGAAGCATGTGACATCACGGTGCAGAGAACACAGTGACATCATAAGGACAGATTAAAGATGGCTGCCTGACTTTTGACATGCACCAAAGAGGAGCAGCGTTTTGTTACCCGTTTTTGTATTAGTAAAGGGGTGAAACCCATAGAAATTCATCGGTGAATGAAGATCCAGTATGGTGATTCATGTCTGTCAGTCCAGCAAGTGTATGAGTGGAGTAGGATGTTTCAAAACTTTTCTGTTCCGATGAAGAGATACAGAAGGCACTGCATAAGTGGTTGCACATGCAACCAAAAAACTTTTTCTACAGGAATCCAAGCATATTATCACCTCTGGAAGACTTGCATTGAACGCAGTGATGACTACATCGAAAAATGATACATTTGTTCTGTATTTTTTAGAATATATTCACACACACACTCAGACATTTAAGGTTTTCATTTTAAGCCCCCTCGTATAACTAAAAAAGAAGAGGCAGAAATTAATCTGCATGCAGAACTCAATACAAGAATCAATATAAACAGTGCAATATTTTCAGAGAGGAATCTACACTCAGAAAGTAAGAAATGACATTGAGTTTCTTTACACCCACAACCTTCAAATTCCTTCAACGTTATCTCATTTCTCAACAACTCATCAACTTCTTCTTCTTCTCCTTCCTTTTATCTCCCAATGAAACACAGACTTTCAACCAAACTCATACCAAGCCCTTCTGTTTTGCTATTTCCAGCAGCTCCCTTCATTACATCATATTATTCATCTCTCTATATTTTTTCTCTGTGTTATTAAGTCTTCCTCTATTTTGTTTATCCGGCAGGTTCTTCTTCTTTGTTTGTCCAGAATGTTCGTTTTGGATCTAAATGTGTTATGCCTGATTACAGCAGAGCTGTGATATTTGCATCTTTCGGCCGACACATTTACTTCTTGCCTGTGTTTGCTGACCGGATTAACCATCCCGGGACCATGCTGGTTCTAGAAAAAGGACTTTCTAGTTGCACCATTAACACGTTTTCTTAATGTGTGTCCCACCCAGCACCATTGTCTTTTCTCAAACTCTGGATTCAAAGGAATTTGTTAGTTTCCTCCATAAGTTTCGCATTAGTGATTCTGTCGCACCATTCTAGCCCCCCTATACTACACAGGCATCATTTAATTAATATTTATAGTTTATTAGTAATTGTTTGATTCCTTCTCCAGGCTTTTTATATCCACACAGCAGTACCAATTTGATGTTAAGAGTTAAATATTCTAAGTTTTCAACAATTTTAATTACTTTTGACTTCCATAGATTTCCTAGTGCTTTGAAAGCTCCTCTTGCCTGTTATATTCTTATTTTAATATTACCATCTGTTCCGCCATCTTTGTCTACATTACTACCTAAATATGAGCATGATTCCACCTCTTGAAGTGAGCTTTCACCAAAGGAGATCAGATATCATTTACCTCATTACCTGTGTCTTTCCCCTATGAATTTTTAGACCTAATTATTGTGACCTCACATTCAGTGTGTTTAACTGATCTTGTATCTGATTTTATGAGTGAGCCAGAAGAGCTGAAAAACATATTATTCAGCTACTCTGTCAAGAGTCCACTCTGACTTCACTTTGGGTGGTAGTTACCTGTTGTCTTCATAACCCAGTCTATAATCAGTAAGAATAATAAAGATGATACACTGCAACCCTGTCACACTTCTGATCTTATTTCAAACATATCTATCTTAATTATAATGATTTTGGTTACATGAATACATTACAAATTCACAACTTACACTGAAAAATGTGCAATCAATTTCAATGTTAAAATCTTTACTATGCAAAAGTAACCACCTAAGGGTGACAATTACTAACGTCATCATACTTTCCGTGGGGGGAAAAAACACAAAGAAATTTGGTTCATTTCAGAATCTTTTCTTCTTTTACAAATTTAAAAAAAATGTATTCAATGAAAGAATTCATTTCTAAGAATACATTTTAAAAATAAAAATCATGTAAATTAATTTAAGGGTCCTTCACATAAATCAAACAATTTTTATTTCAGTTCAGAAACCATTTTCTACAAGTAAAAGCATGAACATTAATGAAAGAATCCTTGACTTTAAAAGAATTATAAAAAACAGAAGTAATGTAAGAAAGCTTTCATTACAAAGAAAAGCCTAGAAGTAATGTAAGAATGCTTTTTCAATAATAAAAACAAAATGAAAATTAATTTAAAAATCTTTTCACAACTGAATATACAAATGAGAATAGAAAGAAAAAACTACCTCTCTATGTGACTCTGACAACTCCGTCTTGAGTGCCTCCTGCTTCTCCTTGTGTTTCCTCTCCAAGTCTTGCCGCAGACGATCTAGCTCAGAGTTGTGCTTGTGGCTCAAACTCTCCAGCTGTATTCGTTTTTCATCTTCCAGCCTGGCCTTCTCTGCTGCCACTGAAGCCTCCACCTTTCATCCAGAACATTGGATGACAATGTTAATTATTATATAAACATGCCATGTCAAAAAGATGGAGAGAATCAAGAACATGCCTATTCTTTTAGACTGCTTCTGGATTGTACTAAATTGAATATTTCTAACCCGAGACATTTTGGTGCTAAAGCTGGCACAAGGACATGCCCTGGTACCTCTGAGAAGTTATGAAAGGGGTGTTAACTCTAAGAGAAAATTTCACACAAATGACAGCTCTAAGAAAGAGAATCATTAGTAACCAAACAGTTGTGAAACATGAATTGGCCGAATGAATACACTTTAAAATGAAAGGCTTTAGGAACATCAACAAAGAAGACAAATGCAAAAATAATGGTTGTAGCAAATGGTTCGAGCTGCTGAGAAAAACAAAACTGATATAATATGTAAATTATGAATGACCCAGGACTAAATCTGAGGGGGCCAGAAAATTAGCTTCCGAGGAAAATGCTGAGAATGTCACGAAGGGACAGAAAACTTAATGAGACAGTCCTTCAAGTGAAAACTACAAACTGATTAGAGAAATTAGATGTATTGGCTCAGATTTTTTGGGTGAAATAGATTTAGAAATGTACTCACAAATGGCAAACTTTGTGGAAATAGAGCAACAGGAAGACAACAAAATAAATGCCTAAAAAGCTTGGCCAAATGGCCTAATCAGGAAAATCAGGTAAACACACTAACCACTATGGCTACTGTATACAATAACAAATGTATTTATATTTAACAAATCCTGAAGGGGAGCCAGCTGTGGGTCTGTGACAACCTAAGACCATATAATTGGGTAGGCCTGAGTGCACAATCATAGGCCTGAGTGCACAATCATAGGCCTGATTGCACAATTATAGGCCTGAGTGCACAAAGGAACATATGGCCAGTCTTTCCCTCCCACAGCAAATGGCAAGACCTGGCATCCAACCCTGGTCTAACCGTGGCGATGAAATTAAGAGCCCAGCTTCCCAACTGCTTCAACAATGTGACCACTCCTAACATACAAGAAGCACAGGTGGCAATGAAAGAGAACTGACCACTTCATTTCATTACAGCTGTGACCTAGTATATGTGAAGCCTTGACACTTCACACCACAATAGCATTATCTGTTATGCGACTTGTTAAGGCTTACTACAGTCCAAGGTTTTGACAGAACAAAATGAAACCATACAGGCTGTTAGGGGCCACAATATCTGCAGACAATCATTAATCACAGGTACAAATGTGATTCTTTTTTTCACATTAACTGTGTGATAGTTATGCAGAGAAGAATATTTGACATACCTGCTTGTACAATCTCTCTAGTGCTTTCTTCTTTTCTTCCTCCAACTTTTCCTGTTCTTCCCTTTGCAATAACCCAACTTCATCCCTCAGCTTTTGAAGTGCCTTTTCCATCTGCTCTCTGCCATACAAGAAGATCAACGATTAATCATTTTCATGTACACATAAAATGTGACGTACACATACTAGGCTTATAAATAAATCAGAAGAGAGCACTGCCTGTGTTTCTTTCTTTTTTTTTGCTTAAATAAAGGGCAGTAAAAATTAGAACTGTGTTAGTGCAGAAGCTAACACACTTTCCTGCAGGTCGGTGGTTTTGGGTTTGAATTAACATTGAGGCAGATTTGTTTAATGACCTAGGCACTCAGGCGGACCAAGCCTAAAATGGGCACCAGGAAATACCTTGGAAGTAAAGGTGGCCAGCATAATATTGACCATATCACCCATCAAGAGCTGGCTGGACTAGAAAATTCATGAAGCTTGCAACATATGCCCCGTACGCCTCAGAAAATGTAAACAGGGTTGTTTATTTTGACTTGAGTAATGATGTCTAAGTTTGGATTTATGTGTGCTTTCAGCAAGCAGAGATGTATGAGAGGAAGAATCAAAAGTTCTCATAACCAGTTTTGCTGAAATGATCAGCATCTACGCCTGACTTCTGCTGAGAGAGATAGAGAATCTAAGGATTTGCCTGGAGTGCCTTGACGTTAATTCTTCATTAACAATTAATAAGGGGATGTTGTTGCCTCTAACTTGTGCAGACCTTAGTATGGTTCATGCTCTGGACTGAGGATGTTTACAAAAGCAGGAAAGGGTTGGTATACTCCCCCTTGATCCTGGGGTAGTCTGTCAGATGTCTAGTCTTCTCAGACCAGGGTGAAAAACTTGGGAGTATCTATATTCATGCCAAACTTGCTAAAATTCCCTCGACAGTTAAAATTTTAAAAGCTGACTGAATTGGCCATTGATCAGGCAAAAATTTGAACTTAGAAAAGCCTTCCACAAATTAACATTTATAGCATGCAATATTCTGGCATACAACATCTGGATCCTTGCTGGGTGCTATGGAGTTTGTGAACTGTGATGAGATTCTCCTTATGTGATCTATGGGAGGAGACTCGAACACTTATGGAGACATGTGTGCGCAATGAAAGCGATCTTTAAACATGTAAAAAATATTAACAGAAGCAAACAAAAAGAAGGTCATAATAGTAAGTTCCAAAAATAAATTTCACACTTTATAAAGTATAAACATAAAATTATATAACTTCATTTAATGTATCATATGGACTTCATTATATGACAGCAACATTCTTACTATCCATGTTTCACCTCTTCAGTTGAAATTACTGTTTTTAAACCATGTTAACACGCGCTCAAGCTTTAAACATGCGGCTCTGAGGTGGCTTCATGAGACTCCACTTTGTTAGGCAGTACTCATAACTGACTCTCAGCCAATGTGCTGGAGGGTACAGTCTGGATATATCCAACATGAATGGTTGACGCACACATGTCATTGCACCTACAACAGCTGAAGTCGCTCTACTGTCCAGGCCATAACGGCGTATGTGGCAATGAAAGGGCTGATTGACTGGCTTCCAGAGCACCTCCAGGAGTAACATTGGGTTAAGTTAGGGAGGCATGACACTGTCTATAAATGACTGCCTTTTGTACGAGGAAATATAAATCAATGACTCTTACAGCTATGACTGATTGAGCCAGGAATCTAATTTGACATTTGCTGAAAGAATTGTGGTAGAGGATGAAACAAAGGTGTGAATAACTAACTGGACGTATAAGTATCAATACTCTTTGACATCTTCTGAAGTAGACAGAGAATATATGGGCATGTCCCAAGTGTTCAAATGTTGATGCTGAAAGACCATTTCTGACAAACCATGTTACGAGGGTAAGTTAATAAGTAAGTCACAAATGGCTGTTAGAAAAATAGCTAAATATGATAACAACTTGAAACCATTTTATTTTTTACATACATTGTCCCTTTATTTCTTAACATAATTTACACCAATATTGATGCACTTATCCCATCGTTTTATCAGTCTTCCCAAACCAGCTGCATAGAACTGCGTGCTCTGTTTTCTAAACCACGTTTTCGTCGCGAAATGCCTCCCGCCAAGGTGGGTTTTCAGTGTTTATGCTGACAAATGTTTATCCCATAAAGCGGTGCATAGTGGAGTAGGGGGGAAAAAAAAAAAATGGTTACACGGGCGAGTCAATAAGTAAGTCACACAGTTATGTTGGATAGCTGGTAAATGAAAACAAAGCATGCAGTTCTATGCAACAGCAGCAGCAGCAGCAGAAGAAGAAGAAGAAGAAGAAGAAGAAGAAGAAGAAGAAGAAGAAGAAGAAGAAGAAGAAGAAGAAGAAGAAGAAGAAGAAGAAGAAGAAGAAGAAGAAATAAATGTGTTAACAATCGAATAACTATCCCCATATATACAATGACTTTAGATCCACATTTTTCATTAGGTATAGTAGAAGTTTTTTTATCTTGGGCTAGATATATCACTAGAAGTTCATTGACTACTGTGGATAGAAGTTGTGTGTCAATTTCTTGATCTTCCTCAATATCTACAACCAGAGCTTTTTCAATTGCAGGCACAAAGCAAGAGGCAAATGCATTAAATTATCACAAGATTTCCAACCATATTATTGATTAACTCTCTACAAATTCAATGCAAGTAGTGCCCATGACATCTGGTAATTGAATGCCATCATTTCTTAAATTACCGCAAATTTGAGCATATCAGGTAACATGGGAAATCATGGTGGCTGGATAAACTAACAACCAGGCAATATGTTATATATGCACATTCATGCCAAGATGGAGTAGCCCTCATTTCAATTGTTCATTTATCTTTTAACAATTGTATCTTCTTTCTTTTATGTTTATCATATATAATCTTTCTGAGTTTAAAATTAAAGAAGCAAACAAGAACATACATATGCTGACTGGCACAAACCATATCAAGTGCTTAAAAAAAAGAAACTATCTTCAATGATTTCACTATCTCTCTCTACCAAACTAGATGGGCAAGATACTGCTCTACTTTGCAGCTGTGACTAAGAAATAGTCACTATATTTCATTATGTACATAATATATATATATAAGCATACTATAGAAAATAAGAGAATATGCGACTATAATGTTAAGTGAAGCATCTAAGTAAACTAGATAAGCATGATACAGCACTAAATATGTAAATTATCTTGGCAGTTCACTATATGTGTGTGCATGTGGGTGGGTGGGTGTGTATGTGGGTGTGTGTATGTGTGCGTGCGTGCATGCATGTGTGTTTGTGTGTGCGTGTGCATGCATTGCAGCAGATATGTGCATCAATATAAAAGTTTCACTTATGGTGTTAAGAAAGGGGTCAAATGACAGAAAAAAACAATTATAGGACACACACACAAAATTAACATGAACCAGTATATGACTAATTTACCGCAGCATGGCCTCCTCCTTAGAGCAAGCTGACTTGTGTTCCTCTTGCAGTCTTTCTAAGTCCAGCTGCTGGGACTTTGTCAGACGGTCCATCTCTTGCTGGTGAACTGACTCTAGCTCTGCTTGTAACTGACTAGCAAGTAACAAGAGTACAAAGCCTACATTCGGACATGCTGTGGCAAGCATATTTGTGCTATCTGATTAAGGCTGCAGTAAAAACATGTCTTTGTCCTTGTATACACCATGTCCCATTGTTTAATTCAAAGACTGGTATAAAGTTTTAGTTTTAGAACATCCAACTCTACTATAAATCTTGTTTTGTGAAATCCAAAACCTCTTCTTGGGGAAATTATGTGGTGGTTAGAGAAAAATAACCACATAGGCAATTTATATTATAAATATTATAATGGCAGCTATTTGAACTTTTAAAATTTTGTCATGGGAGTGCCAGTTACGACTGTTCCATATTTTGTTTAAAATGGAGTGCATAGTTTGTGCATGTACAAGTACCCACTGAAGTACTGTGTGTTGTTGAATGTGAAGACTGACTGCTTTTAATTTTTATATCTCTTCTTTTTCACTGATCTGGTATTTTTTATTACTGGATATTTGCACTTTGACTGCTAACAGTATTAAGGACCCTTTTAATGCCTTGAAGCTTACTGAGATTATGCCACTAGCCCCATATTTTGTTAGACCACTTGGAACTTGATGGGTAATGTGATCCAGATCAAGCAAGCCAGCTTTATTTTTCAGAACATTTCCTGGTATCCATTTTAGGCGGGGTTGACCTAGCAGCCCAAGTCAATTTTTTTTTTTTAAATCTCTATCGATGGAGATTCCAATACATGACCATTAGGGGAGCAAGCAAGCGTGCTTGCCACTGTTTACAGCACAGCTTCACAATTTTCAACATTATGTTGACACATCTGACTTCTTCCTGGCATTTGTTTTCCAGATAGCTTCATAGTACATTCCCCTGTCAGTGTAGTGATGTCATCTGTGTCTGTTCTACTATTCTATCTACAGGTCTACAAGCCCACATAATTCAGTTGCACGATTGTTGCTCGTTCTCAAGGGAATACACATTTGTATTTCCTGATAACCAAGAAAGCTGCATATGATGCTCTGATCGACATCCTGCTCATGGCTATTTAGTATCACTTATGTTTATCATGGAAGGTGTGACTTTCTGAGTCATTTAAACTTTGATGACTTTCCTTTAAAGAGCAGCTCGATCCCTTAGTATGCAACTACTGATTGATTAGCCAGAGTTGACATCACAACACCCGGAACATATCCATAAATGTCATGTTTCCCTTAACAGATACTGGAGTGTTGGGAGAACACTGATTATTTCTGCAGTGCACTGATTGTAAATATGTTTATATCACTCCTACCTGCGGCCAGGCCTGCTGCTGTAACAAGTGTTACCGATGCCACAAGTTTTAGCTGGGTTGATTCATCCAACCATGTCAACCTGCAATAATTTGTCATCATTTTCTTCTGCTGCTGCTCTGTATCTCGTATCAGAGCTCAGACCTCAACAAACTCAGGCCAAGCTGTCCCATCTGTTGCCATCTCCTGCAGCTTGTTCCATGGCCTCTTCATAATATTCATCTCTGTTTCTAGTTCTCTTCTCCATGTGTAGTCTAAACATGCTAATCTTATATCTCATTTCTTCCAGCACCTGTGCTGTCTGTCCCAATTATAAGATTCTCCAAATCTAACGATAATCATCATTACCCCCTATGGACAAAAATCACCTTCAAATTAATAAGCTTGTGAGGATAAAACCGTGGGCAGCTGCTATTTGTGGCTGACTCAGTCACAGGATTATTAATCTGAGCCACAGATTGACCTTAATATAACTTCTCCTTGAGGTTGAATAGGGTAGGGGTAATGATAGAATCGAATCAAATCCAATTCTGAAGATTGTTCTTGATGAAAGGAGAGGTTAAGTCTGCAATACGTAATCCTTGCAGCTTTCACCACATCATGCCACACCCTTCTAGAAGAGCCTCCTGTTCTCTTGATTGGCTCTCCTTGTCATTGGGCGTATTCGTGGATGACTGAACTTTGCAGCTACAGTTTTCCACAGGTTGAGGTAGCCAGCTCCATGACCATCCCTCCCTAGTCATCTCTTATGACATGCATGGTTGGTTAGTCTTACTATTCTTTGCTTCCCTCCTGGGCCCTGGTAACACATATGGGATTAATATGTCATGTTTGACTCATATTATTTGTCCCTTGATGTACCTTTATTCAGTGTCTTTCTGTACATGAATCAACAATAATGTCAGGGAATAAGGGCTGTACGATGATCTGATCATCCATGCCAGTTGGCAATGCACTCAAGGAAGAACATGTGCTGATGTATAATTTACATTTTGCTTGCATTTTACACAAGGCAGAAAGACATTTGCTGAAATCTCTATAAGCAGTGACAATGTAATTGACTGTAAACTGAAATAGAATTAACTATTTTCTTCATAATTTACAGTTGTAAGAGTCAATTTAAGCAAAATACAATGACATTTGAAGAGACGCATAATGCAAATGAACAATATATAAAAGAGAGTTTGTTAACTATCCACTAGCAACAGCTGAAAATGTAGACAAAACAAATTAAAATAAAATTATTGTCCAGTGTTAGTCTAATCGAAGAATTCAAAATAAGAAAGCTGAAAACAGAAAAATAATAAGCTTCTATCTGAATTAAATGAAAGCAAACTAATGGTATGTACTATTTAAAAAGCACTATCAGAAATGGTTGAGTAAGGGGAAAGGGGAGGGGGGTGTATCATTTCTACCCCTAAAATATAAAAATCTGATTGATAATAGACAGTGTGTGGTACCAATAAATAAATCAGTCTTTTTTTAAACTTAAAATATACTTATAATATTTTTTATGTTGTTCATAGTACACAGGAGATTTTTCTTAAAACAGGGAGACAGTTTTATACTATTTTTTCCTTTCACAGTTTAATATTATTTATTCATGCAGAACTCATCATTATTGTGATCATGTCCCTAGCCAAATGGTGCAGATGCTCATGTATCTCAAAATATCTTAGTCTTTGATGTTCTGGATCAGGGGCTCTTCTCTAGCTGTTGAAGATTAAGACAGAGCAAGTATGGGAATGCACCAAATTCTGTAATGCTGCTTCTTACCTCAGCTCTACTCAACTCAACCCTGTTGATGTTCATTCCTACATGCCATCAAACTGGGCTATCCAGCATCATTTCTCATCTGTTCCTGCCTCGTTTACCGGCGATCTTTCCAGACATCACAATATTCTCCAAGGCTTCTCTTTTCATGACATGACCAAAGAACACTGATTACTCCTTTCGTATAGTTGAATAAAATGTTCTGTTCTGCTTTTATTAGCCTTTTCCAGACAATCATTGATAATTACACTGGCAGTCGAAGGTTTGTATAAATTCATCTTGCGCTGCTCTCAGCTGGCAGTTAACCTTTCTGTGGAGGGACAGACCGAGCTATATGGGATAAAACACAGTGCAACGAAGTCAATACTCTTGCCTTTTAGCGCTTTTTTTTCATTAAAACAAAAACAGCTAACAAACTGTATGAAACACAAATAATGACTGTGTCTTCTAAAACTGAAATATACCATGCCTACAAACTTTCACTTATCTGTGGGATAGATGTTTGTTTTTTTTCATGCTAAAGCTGATATCTGAACTATGTATAATATTGTAATGTTTACAGAAAGGTTGAAAAGATATCTTCATGTAGAAAGCCACTAATATCTGCTATATGCTATTAACCACTTACCTGACAGCCTCTCTCTTTTGAGCTCTCAGTTTTCTTTCTTCATCATCTGTCTCCTTTTTTATATCATCTTGCAGTTTTTTCAATCTTCTGGTCTTATCCTGTAATTAAGAATCACAAGAACTTGTGCATCAAATACAAAAAAGCATCTTTTTCTTCAGTTGTCTGGTCTGGAGTAGACATCAGAGACCATGACTCTCAGATCCTCTCTGATATTTTAATGATATTGGTGTTGCCTATACTCCCAACACCCCACATTGAGCCAATGGCTTTGGGAGGAGCAGCCCAGTGTGATGGCATGCAACTAAAGACTAAATGTCATGGCAGGGCATATCAGGCTCTAAGTCTTGGTCGACAACTGGTCTAGAATAGAATCTCTAATAGGTGGACAGTTTAAGCACTGCTTTGCTGATCTGCCATCTTCTGCAGCTTGTCTTGTTCCAGATATATTGGCGTTGCCTTTCCTCTGGAATAAACTAGGCAGGCCGAGAGAGGGATCATGCTGCATGGGCAACATATGGTCTCTACAATTCAAACCAGGCTTTGTACCATGGAGAGTGTCAAGAGTCCTAGAACAGATAACCACAGACCGAGCTGAGTTAGACAAGGACAGACAGAGCTAAAGACAGTCAGTCAATAGGGATTGACTATGACACAGGCGAATAAGAGTTAAGACGGGTCACAACCGACGACAGACACCCAACCCTGAGGTCAAGGACAGCCTACGCAGGACAAAGATGACACTGGCCGTCTGAACAGAGTTCAGAGAGACCTGTGACAAAGGGACACGTGACAGTAAAGACTGGACAGAGGTCAAGACAGAATGTATGCGACAGTGGACGGAGACAGACGTGTTCATAGAGGATGGAGCTAGACTGTAGAGTGATAGAGCTTGACGAATGGATGTGACAGGCTTGTGAGACTGTATCCTAGACGTTGGCTAATTGTGATAGTGAAGTGCGGCTGTGATGTGTTTGTGAGATTGGAGAATGCCATGACTGCTCAAGAGACGAACGGTCCTATGTAAATAGATTGATAAAGACGGACCAAGTGTTTGGCGGTCTGTAAGAATTATTGTAAATATAATAGTAGACTTGTGCTTGGCTATTTTAGCAATGATATGGATCGTGCAGCGAGTGAGCACGTTGTAGGATAAATCTGTACTAATTTAAAAATGAAATACCCGAACGGGATGTTTCCAGCCAGTCTCAGAGTGCAGTAATTTATGAAATATAAATTACCTGTTAGAGACATGTGTGTGAGTGCATGAGGAGTGCCAGGTCTCTGACAGGTAAGTATAATTCCATGTCTGGTCACTGCCATGGGTTGTAGCTATTATGCCCTTTTTTAAGCACGATGTAACAAACTACTGTCTGTCAAGACACGGCAAGGTGCTAGTAGTAGTATATACAGTTATTTGTTGTCCAGATGTTTAAGCTCCCAAATATATCTTTCTCTGTCTTCCTCTGCCTCTCTTGCCTAATATTTTCCCACAAAAGGCAAGTTTCTCTATTCAACCTCTGCTGCTGATATGCCCCATAAATTGCATTTGTCTTTTGATGGTTCTGATGAGTGATTGTGCAACATGCCCCATAAATTGCATTAATCTTTTCATGGTTTTGATGAGTGATTGTGTAGCACATGCAGCTCTCAATACCTCAGCATTGTTTTTTTTTCTGTCCATGACATTTCAACATTCTTCTCATAAAAACACATCTTGCTGATTCTTGTTTCTTCACTGTTTCATTGTCCAGCATTCACATCCATACAGAAGAACAAGCCACACACAACTGTTTTTGTACTTGTGACCATTCTGGTTTTCATAACATTAATTTTCGTAAAAGAACTGTTGAATATAGCAATTCTCTTTTTTGTTATCTCCGTATCACATCTTCTGTCAGATGTCACTGTGTAGGGTAATTTTCTTCTGCTTGGTCCACTATATTCTAAGAATTCTTCTGTAACTCAGGCCTACAAAATGTCAGGGTTGTAATACTTCACATACCCAAAATAGGTTACTGCCTTGAGACATTTTTCTGGTAAAATATCTTGATTTTCTACTTTAATTATTGTGAAATGATCCATGACATAAGCCTTCTGGCTTTAAAGTTCTTTAATATCAGACAACAGTGAATTTATAGATTTGAATGACTTTTCTCATTCTTCATTCTATTCTCTTGGAATCAGTCTATATCTGCAATGTTGTTTCCTTTATGAACTGTGCTGTCTTCTGTTGACCCCGCAAGCTTCCATAGAGTTTGACATCTAGGGTTGTTTCATCCAGCCACATCTAGGATTGTTTCATCTAGCCACATCTAGGGTTGTTCATCTGGCCACATCAAGGGCTGTTTCATCTGGCCACATCTAGGGTTGTTTCATCTGGCCACATCTAAGGTTGTTTCATCTAGCCACATCTAGGGTTGTTTCATCCAGCCACATCTAGGGTTGTTTCATCTGGCCACATCTAGGGTTGTTCATCTGGCCACATCAAGGGCTGTTTCATCTGGCCACATCTAGGGTTGTTTCATCTGGCCACATCTAGGGTTGTTTCATCTGGCCACATCTAGGGTTGTTTCATCTAGCCACATCTAGGGTTGTTTCATCCAGCCACATCTAGGGTTGTTTCATCTGGCCACATCTATGGTTGTTTCATCTGGCCACATTTAGGGTTGTTTTTTCCTGCCACATCTAGGGTTGTTTCATCTGGCCACATCTAGGGTTGTTTCATCCAGCCACATCTATGGTTGTTTCATCTGGCCACATTTAGGGTTGTTTTATCCTGCCACATCTAGGGTTGTTTCATCCAGCCACATCTATGGTTGTTTCATCTGGCCACATTTAGGGTTGTTTTATCCTGCCACATCTAGGGTTGTTTTATCCTGCCACATCTATGGTTGTTTTATCCTGCCACATCTATGGTTGTTTTATCCTGCCACATCTAGGGTTGTTTTATCCTGCCACATCTATGGTTGTTTTATCCTGCCACATCTAGGGTTGTTTTATCCTGCCACATCTAGGGTTGTTTTATCCTGCCACATCTAGGGTTGTTTTATCCTGCCACATCTATGGTTGTTTTATCCTGCCACATCTAGGGTTGTTTTATCCTGCCACATCTAGGGTTGTTTTATCCTGCCACATCTAGGGTTGTTTTATCCTGCCACATCTAGGGTTGTTTCATCCGGTCATAAAATAAGACCTTTCTTAGCTGTCTTTGGTACAGTGAAGTAGTATATGTTCTGCAGTTTAAGGTGTTTGCCAAATTGTACATACTGCAGCAGAATCAATCTCATGCTGTGTCTACTACTAAGTCTGTTATGTCCTGTTATGATTCTAAAGATAGTAACTTGTTCAGTACTGTCCAACAGTCAATAGTCATCCGACAGTTGAACAGGTGACTCTCTGAGTGATTTGTCAGATTTATCTTTTATTAAAGCATTATGACTTTAATGGCAAGGATGGTGTGAGAAACTTCAGGTATTAAAAATGTGCTACACAAACCAGTGCAGAGGTTAGCAGAAGCCATCAGAACAAAATACCAGGTTATGCAGGCTATCATTATTATTACTGCACTGTTTGCCCATCATGAATATTGAAGACCCCACATCATTCAATGAGATTCAATGTTTATGAATACAAAAGTGACTGATGAGACCGATGTGAGTCTGGAATGTTTAAGGCAGTGTGGTCAGTTGATGGTTGTCCCTCCGCAGGGTGGATGTTCAACTGTTGCTACACAAATCAGCATTGCAATAATAATAACACATGAAAACCTTAGAGAAAGCTGTGTGTATGGAGGTGCATTGTAGAGAGGGCCATATGCTCCTTGACTTAGAAGTGCCCGACAGAAGCATGCAGATATGTATGGAAACACCATGCTACAGTCTGGCATCTCTACCAAGATAAGACTATCAGCTGTCTTTATGGAGGATACAGCAGCTGGACACTAATGCATAATGATATAGAAAACAGTAAAACATAGTGATACCATACCAATGAGTAATACAGCTGAAAACCAGAACCAATGAATGAACGAACAGTCTTTATTTTCAAAGGGTTAAGAATTGGGCACGCAAGCCCGTCTAACATTCTGCCCTTCTTCTCTATTTCCTCTCATACATTCTTTCATTCAACATCACTTTTGAAGCTAATCTTTGACAACAAATGAACAATAAGCATTAAAACGCAAGAAAAATAATCAACAATACATGACTCACTGAAGCAATATTTAACATGGGCATTACATATACCTAAGGAAGGTGTAGCATACCATACATATGGGAATGTTTATTGGCTAGTTGTCGTTTTAGACAATTTACCATTATTATTGTTTTTTTGGTTAGGGGGAGAAAGGTAGAATCAAATAAATCATCTAAAACTAACAAGGCAGAAACAAAGACATGAAATTCCTTGCTGCAATCTAACAAATAGTGGATAATAGCTACAGATGTGCTCACCTCTAAAAGTTCCAGTTTTGTATCTTCCAGTTCTCTATTCAGTTTATCTTTCAGGTCTTGAACAGCCTTATCATTGTTGGCTGAAATCCGGAGCTCTTCTTCCTTTAGAAACTGCTCTTGTATTTTTCTTAATATGGAAATAAGAAATGAGAATAAAACTCAACATTTACTAGAGATATAAAAGTTTAGTTTTGCAACTGGCTTAGCAAGGTTGCCTGGCATACCAGAATCCACATCTATTTATCAAAATTTTGTCATGGATAGTTAGGTTTACTCTTTATAATTTCTAACAGCTGACACAATCTGCATGTTCAAGCATAATGCACACATGTAACCTCCTCATTTTGTCCCATTATCTGAGACAGCTAGGTTTAAACCACACTAGATTTCAGGAGTGGTAAGGCATTACGCAAGGTTCCTCTGAATGTGTCCCAAATAATCTGTCCTCAGATTTGAGCCCAGTGCTTATTAAGACAAAGACAGCTGCAATATCTTTTAATCACTTTACACCCTTGCCACAGACAATGAAAGATAAATGTAAAGAAATGGAGATAGAAAATGACAAATAAAATCATTGGTGATTAATTATTTGTTGCTACTGTATTATCTAACACGAACGCAGTTGAAGAAAAAAACATGATGCTATTAAAAAGCATAGGAGGAGTCATGGTAGAAGAGAACCAGAAGGTTGTTATATCGCCACCGTCTGTTACATTATGTATGAATGGTTTCCACATGTGTGTGTCTCTTATCAGCACTTCAATTTCTTTCAAGAATTTTGCTGTCGATTTCTGAATCTTATCTGTCCAGCCTTTCAGACATACTCTTCTTTGTTTTTCCTGGAACTTTTCCTCATTTAAAAAAACAAAAACACCTCTGCCACTACAATAGAGTTCGATATGATATTTTGATGACCGCACTGATGGAGAAGGGGGTCAATCCCTGGTTGATGAACTGAATAGCAGCCGTCCTGCATTCTCGCCGGGTTGCTCTCCGTCTGTGTGCATGGACCTCAAAGCCACATATTTCAACCCCGGGACTGCCACAAGGATCTGCAGTCTCACCGGTGCTCTTTAACGTGTATACGAGCAAGATTGCAAACCTAGAAGCACCAGGGATTGGAAGAATACTAACATTTGCAGATGATATTCTTGCATATAGGCAAGGGAGAGATAGGGAGCAAACAGCCCAGGAGTTACAGGCGAAAGTAGATAAAGTGATTGACTGGTGCACAGAAATGAGTGCTGTCATCCACCCGGAAAAGGCGGCTGTTTTGTGGTGCTCTCTGGACAACAGGATTGTGAGAGCTGATGTCCCATGCCTCGCGATAGATGGTAGAAATGTCAGCAGAGAGAACAAACTGAAGTATCTGGGGATCACATTTGACAGGAGCCTATCCTTCAAGGACCATGTGGAAACGGTTGTGACAAGATCTCAAAAGGGACTCAGTGCAATTAAAACTATGGCTGCAATGGACACAGAGCAGAGAATGCTTTTCACACTATACCAGCACTTGATCCTCTCAGTAATTGATTATGGATTAGGACTGCTCACTGTCTCAGAGAGTCAGCTGGTGAAGTTAGAGCGCATACAGAATGAAGCTATGCGGGTCATTCTGGGATGCACCAGAGACACCCCAGTAGTGTGTATGCGTTACATCCTTGGTCTGCCGACTGTTGCTGGTAGGCTCAAGGTGATACAGGTGAAGGCATACCTCAGAGTAGCTGCAGACACAGATCACCCACTGCATGAGGCGCTGGACGTAGTTAAGGGTCAGCGACTGATAAGAGGGAAATCATGGATGGCTCAGGCGGAGGATACGATCAGACAGGTGTGCCCCTTGGAGAACATTCGGCGAGAAGAGGAGTGGGTCAGAGTGCCAGCGGAGGAGTCAGACTTGGGCAGAGTTATAATCACAATAAGCCGGGAGTGGCCAGCAGGGGCCACAGAAGTGGAAATCCAGCAACTAATTCAGGACAATGCTCACTCGGGTGATGTGATTATCTACACAGATGGTTCGGTGTCAAGAGGTGAGAGGAGTGGCTGGGGGTTCATAGCCAAAGCTAATGGTCGAAGTTTGGTGCAGGAGAGCCTGGCATATGATACCACAACATCCAGCTTAAGAATGGAGGTGGAGGCAGTCACTGCGGCTCTCCGCTGGATGGAGAATACGACACACACACACATCGTGATTGTAACTGACTCAGAAAGCATGCTGACGAGGGTGAGGACGAGCAGGCTTCGTGCGGAGTGCCTTGCTTCGCTTCGGAGGTCACAGGTGACAAGCATCGCCTGGATCTTTTCTCCGGGGCATGCTGGTGTGCTGGGAAATGAACAGGCGGACAGACTGGCTGGCTCTGCAGAACTTGGTGGAGTATTGATGCATGACAAGGCAGACGTGGTTGCGGCTTTGTGGGAGCACATGTACACCTCGGAGGAACAAATGGATTACCATGGTCTGGCAAGAATGAGACAGCGAGGAGTGACGAGGGGATCTGGCCGACGCTCAACACTCAGAGGAAAGGCGAGACGGACATATAATCAGATTGCTACTGGTACTATTGGTGTTGGAACTCTTCACTGGCTGCTGAGGATGGGGACGGAGCGCTTATGGGAATGCCCCAAATGCTGTGATGCTGATTCCTAAATCAATCAATCAATCAATCATTAAAAAAAAACATGACATGTCAGATTTAAATTAACCACATTTTGTAACCAGGGATGTGTCTATAATTTTAGCTGCAGTTCTTCTTTTGTTGTTCTCTACTTGTGAAGTGTTGTGGCAGAGGTGCTTTTTTCTCCCATGGGTCAGATGCACAGCAGTTGCTACAGAGTTCATGTTTAACATTTCCCCAACACTGTGAGTCTATCTCTTCCTCAGACTTTCTGCTTCTGCTGCTCTCTGTCACTTTTAATATGCTTGTGAACTCTGATAAATTTTGGAACATTCTTGTTAGATGCCCAAACTACTTGATTCTCTGTGTTCCTATGTATTCTATCTTATTTTATTATTTCAAATGCTGAACAGTAACACTGTCAGCAGCTTATGGTTGCCATAATGAGAGAAAATCTTCCCAGCATACACCAGCAAAACTATGACATGCTGTAATGATAGTTTAAGTTTTTGCAAGAGGGGGAAACAACCAATGTTTTGTATTACATATGGGGTTATCCACTTCTATCAGCACACTTACTTGTCTGCCACTGTCACTATGTCTGCCTTCTTCTTCTGCTCAACATCGAGATCCAAAGGTGAAATCATTCCTCCTGGGGAATCATCTCTGGCAGTTGACTTTAGTGACAGAGTCCCATCAATATCCTGAGCAGAACATAAAAATAATTGATACAAAGCTCTGGCAATGCTCCCTCATGTATATTAGAAAATCTAGTCTGTCTGCAATATATTACAATCTAATTATACCAAAATGATATGTGTGTGCTTTTATGAGATTTCTATAATGTTAATCAGGCAAAGAAAACAGCATATAGTATCTGTCGTCTCAAGTTACATGTTATTTTATTAAAGTAAAAAAAAAAAACCAGACTTAACTTGACACATTGAAAGCTGGTATCATTTTCTATATTTCTTTGTCTTGTATTAAATGTTTCAATAGATGTCTCTAAACTCTCTCAGTTAAAAAAAACCAGCTAAAAGTGTCTTTGTTTTAAATTACCTTTTTTTATTATTAAAGTAACAAAAATATGGCTTGAGACCATAAAACCATGTTTATTTATTACACATGAAAAAGGTTACAGAACATTTCACTAAAACATACATTTTGTACTAATTACACTCAGGCTGAATAAATATGATTTTCCAACATCTTTTCCCTCTTTACCTGTTATTCTCCAAAGGGAGCATGGACCATAACCATCTCATGCCAAGCCATCTTATCATTCTATATCTCTCTTTAGTTCTTTATTTCCTAAATTACTCCTCTCCATTATGTGCCCAAAAAAATCTCAACAGTCTAAATCTAATTTATCTAATCAATTTATGGTTTCATTCTTTTCTTGATGAACTGTCTCATTAATTTTTCTGTCCGTGTTGACGTTATGATTTTATTTTAAAACCCTGAACCTTATTGAGGATGAACATGCCTCACGATATGTGAGACGACATTCTGATCCTATAGCCACTTCCTGCTCTAACTCATTTACTATCCAGTGTTAAAAACCTGTAATTTACTTGATTTTTCAACTAGAAGTATACCTATAATTTTCAGTGTTGCCTGACCACTAATATTTCTTATTGGGTTTATAAAAACATGAGTGAGTTACCGAAAGATTTATCTTTAATTAGTTTTCCGATAGCAAGAATTTTGGCACTGTCAGTCGATTGTTGTCAGTTAATGAATTAATCATGCATGTTCTGTCATAAAAGTTGTGTATTCTCATTATACTGCACAATAACATAATATAAACTTTACTAAGCAGAAAAATTCACAATATGCTTCTAAAGTCAGCAAACTGAATGATAAACAATTAGCATATTCTTGGAGATAATATACAGAATGATTCAATTTTTAAAGAAATATAATTCATAAAAAATAGTATAAATACTACAAACAATATAAAGTCAAAATCTATGATAATTGTTGAATATTACATCCAAAATATACTACAGGTTTCATTCTGGCTAAAGAGTTTGCACATGTAAACAGGGATATAATTATTTCATGAATAATAAATCTCTGCACAACATGGCATCAATATATAGTTTACATATCTGCACAGAATGGGAGAAGGAAAAGAAAAATATAATAATCTGATACAAATAAAAGATGCACAAACTGTAAAATCAGCACAATATACTTATGCATTACTTTAAATTAATGTTAATGAAACTATAAAGTATTTGAAAGCAAGCAAGCAAGCAAGCAAGCATCCACCCACCCACCCACCCACCCACACACACACACACCCACACACACACACACACACACACACACACACACACACACACAGACACACACACACACACACAGACAGACAGACAGACAGACATATATTTATCTAAAGCAAAGATGTAATAGCAATAAGCATGTTAAAACAGGAAAGATAGTGACTGCAGCAGGGCCTGGAGAAATAACAATCTAACAGTAGCTTGAAATCCTGCAGAGAAACAACACATACAAACTCTTTACACCATATCTCCCAAAAAAGATAGTGACATGCCCTTGGGATGTATAGTAGGAAAGACTGTATTCACTGCACCTCAGAAGGGTCATCAGTTAGTTGCATATCTTTAACAGGATGTCACAGTCAACCACCACTTATTTGGTCTGTTTGTGATTTCTTGGTACATTTACGTTCAGTAGCCATTGCTTTCTTAATGACCAGCATTTGTACCATTGTATGAAAACCAGCCCAAGGTGGTCTGCTTTCTAAATTGTCTGCAACTGTTTCGAACACAGTATGTGAGATTGCAAATTGTGTTCATCACCCCTTCGCCACAGCTAGGCTGAGTTATAACCTACTCTATTTCTTACATTTTATGTTGGAGAGCTCTGTGATGAAATGGTCAAGCCACCTCCCATGTGCTTCAAAGGTCTAAGGTTCATTTTCAGACTGTCATTTGGTTACCAAGTGCAATGTTTTCACAGGCTCCTGAGGGTTATTACTGGAGCTACAGGTGTTGTTCTATGTGTGATGCTTTCAGCAGGCCTCTCTATGGGATCAAACCTGGCACAATGAAGTTGATCCTCTCACCCTTAAATACTTTGTGTTAAAACAGACTTCACATATGACCTTTTTTTCCCAATTTGTTTGACTTTGAATTACTTCTAGTACACTGGGCTGATTTGAACCCGCTATCTCAGCATGAGAACACTGGATATTTAAGAACGCCCGCTCTTATCCATTTGGCCATGCTGACACATATTTTATTTTTTTATTTTTTGTTTTATGCTCTGAGTTAACATAGTCAACTCTAGTTAACATAGTCAATACTAGTTAACATAGGCAAATATAATTAACATAGTCCACTCTAGTTAACATAGTCAACTCTAGTTAACATAGTCAACTCTACTTAACATGGTCAACTCTAGTTAACATAGTCAACTCTAGTCAACATAGCCAACACTAGTTAACATAGTCAACTCTAGTCAACATAGCCAACACTAGTTAACATAGTCAACTCTACTTAACATGGTCAACTCTAGTTAACATAGTCAACTCTAGTTAACATAGTCAACTCTACTTAACATGGTCAACTCTAGTCAACATAGTCAATTCTAGTTAACATAGTCAACTCTACTTAACATGGTCAATTCTAGTTAACATAGTCAACTCTACTTAACATAGTCAACTCTACTTAACATGGTCAACTCTAGTTAACATATTCAACTCTACTTAACATGGTCAACTCTAGTTAACATAGTCAATTCTAGTTAACATAGTCAACTCTACTTAACATGGTCAACTCTAGTTAACATGGTCAACTCTACTTAACATGGTCAACTCTAGTCAACATGGCCAACTCTAGTCAACATAGCCAACACTAGTTAACATAGCCAACTCTAGTCAACACAGTCAACTCTAGTTAACATAGTCAACTCTAGTTAACATAGTCAACTCTAGTTAACATAGTGAACTCTAGTCAACATAGCCAACACTAGTCAACATAGCCAACTCTTGTCAACATAGTCAACTCTAGTTAACATAGTCAACTCTACTTAACATGGTCAACTCTACTTAACATGGTCAACTCTAGTCAACTCTAGTTAACATAGTCAACTCTAGTCAACATAGTCAACTCTAGTTAACATAGTCAACTCTACTTAACATGGTCAACTCTAGTCAACATAGTCAACATAGTCAACATAGTCAACTCTAGTCAACATAGCCAACACTAGTTAACATAGTCAACTCTAGTCAACATAGTCAACTCTAGTTAACATAGTCAACTCTACTTAACATAGTCAACTCTAGTTAACATAGTCAACTCTAGTTAACATAGTCAACTCTAGTCAACATAGCCAACACTAGTTAACATAGCCAACTCTAGTCAACATAGTCAACTCTAGTTAACATAGTCAACTCTAGTTAACATAGTCAACATAGTCAACTCTAGTCAACATAGCCAACTCTAGTTAACATAGCCAACTCTAGTCAACATAGTCAACTCTAGTTAACATAGTCAACTCTAGTTAACATAGTCAACTTTAGTCAACATAGCCAACACTAGTTAACATAGTCAACTCTACTTAACATGGCCAACTCTAGTTAACATAGTCAAATATAATTAACAGTCCACTCTAGTTAACATAGTCAACTCTAGTTAACATAGTCAACTCTTCTTAACATGGTCAACTCTAGTTAACATAGTCAATTCTAGTCAACACAGCCAACACTAGTTAACATAGTCAACTCTACTTAACATGGTCAACTCTAGTTAATATAGGCAATTCTAGTCAACATAGTCACCTCTAGTTAACATAGCAAGGAAATGCCAATCCATGGTGACTTAGCCATCCATGCAATCCCTCACTTTGCAACTTCATTCAAGCAATCATTCACTTTGCAACTTATAATAAAACAACACTGACTAGAAGTGAACAACAAAATACATAGTACCCCCAAATAAAGAACAAGCACAATAAGACATCATGCTACCACTAAGACATGCTGATAATTCATATAATATAATGCTTGCAAGTTAGTAGTAAAATGCAGCTCCTACCTGGAGTAATCTACTGTCACTTCTGTTTATCTACAATTTAAATATTCAGTGCAAGCTGTTAGTATTTCAATAGAATGTGAAACACAAATATACAAACAAAGTAAAATGTTTCTAAAGTTTCATGAATATATGACAGTGTTGGTAACAATTAAAAAAGACACTATAAAAATTACAGCACATAGAGTAATGTTTTGTGATAACCCTTTTTTTAAACTCATGGATTTCAAATTATGGCTTTGCTGAATTAAGGCAGAGCACTATAATTATCGCTGGCTCCGTGGCGAAGAGGTTACGGGCGCAGTTCGTAGTCCTGCTTACCCACATTCGAAACACAGCTGTGGGCAGTTTGGCAGCAGACCACCTTACGTTGGTTTTTTATTAAATGCTATGGGTGCCGGTCATTCAGAAAGCAATGGCAAACTACTGAACGTAAACTTGGCCAGGAATCACGAACAGCCAAAAAACGCTGGGGTTGACTGCTACGTCCTGTAATGGATATGCCATTAACTTTTTTTAACTAACTATAATTATCGAGAGCCGCAGTAGCGTGGTGGCTAGGTGTTTGCCTGCTGTATGGGTGGTCATGGTTTGATCTGCATTACGACAGATTTGAATCTCTACCAGCCTAAAATGAGTACCAAGAAATATCGTGGGCAGTAAAGGTGACCAGCGTGATGTCCACCACATCACCCACTGAGTGCCGACTGGACTATACAAATATGGGTCTAGCTCCATATCCCCAATGCCAATAAGGCGTGTGGAAGGGACTTTCACTTTTTATTTTTTTATTTTAACTTTCTATTCTTATCTGTGTGGTGTTTGTGGTCATGTATGTCCACAGACTTCTGTTTTGTGCACTGCCAATCATTTCTGATACTGATGTTCTTCCATGACATGATGTCAGACTGCCTCATTAGGTCTCCTCCTGCCTCTCTTCCTCTCCAACATTCCCACTGTGACAAAATACTCAGCTTTCCCCCTTCACATGACATTCTCAAAGTATATGGACTGGCTTCTTCTGATGTGAGTAACCAGTTTTCTTTGAGAGTAAACTTCTTTTAAGATATCTTCATTACTCTTTCTATCCATTCTCAATGTTCTCACTATTTTTATTTAAATCTGCAGCTTCCATATAATTCCTCAAATGTCTACTAATTGTCCACGATTTGCTTCCGTACATCATTATTGGTTCAATATAGCTCTTAAGCCGGTCTCCATGGCCAAAGACCATGCAATTCGCAGTTCGTGAGCCGCTTACCAGGCGTTCGAAATGCAGCCGCGACCGATTTGTGCAGCAGACCGTGTCACATTGTGTTATAAAGTATTGGTATGGGAGCCGGTCATTCAGTAAGCAATGGCAAACTACTGAGCGTAAAAGCTTGCCTAGTTCGTCAACGGCAGCTGAAGGATTCTGGTGTTGACAGCAACGTCCTGCAAGGGATATGCAGCATTTTAAAAAAGAAAGCTCTTAAGAACTCTTTTTCTACCCTCGATTGACAAAGATCAACTGCAGAGAATATTCTTCACCTTGTGAAATGCTGCCTTTGCTTAAGCTATTTCACATTTAACTTAATGCATCTTTTTAATTATTAATGTACCAAATTACCTAAATGCATTGACTTGCCTCAGATATATTTCAATCACTTTGAAGTTGCATTTGGGAAGACTTTTTTTTTCTTTATCATTATCAATCCTTCTGTTTTTCTGTTATTCAGACTAAGGACCATTAAGAACACTATATATATATATAAATAAATGCTTGCATATCCTATACAGGACATTGCTGTCAACATCAGCATCTTTCAGCTGATTGGTGATTTCTTGGCAAGATTACGCTCAGTAGTTTGCCATTGCTTTCTGAGCGGCCGGCTTACATAACCCGTAAGTTACCGACGTGATTCAAACCACTGCTGATTCTCACCGCCATCACGTTACTTACGAGAGTATACGAGATTAAGGAGAAAAGTCGCTAACCTCTAGGCCAGGAAGCCGGCCTATATATATATATAATATATATATATATATATATATATATATATATATATATATATATATATATATATATATATATATATATATATATTGAAGCTCTGACAGGTGGAGCATTTCTTTGCTGATCAGACAGGTTTTTGCTTGTCTTGTTCCAGATGTATTGGTTTACATTTCCTCTGGAGAAAACTAGACAGGCTGGGATCATGCTGCATGGGCAACACATAGTCTCAACAATTCAGCCCAGGCTTTGTGTTATGGAGAGGTATTGCTCCATCCCTGGTCCCTGCCATGGGTTTTAGTTATTGTGCCTTTTTTTTAAAGCACGGTGTAACAAACTATCATCTGTCAAGGTGGCCACGTGCCAGTATCATATATATATATTGTTCTTATACTTGGTCAGATATGACTGTTCTTTAATATATGAAATAAGAATCTTCACTCTCTCTGAGATATGTGATACAGGTCTTAGTTTTTCTGTGATAAGAGATAATTGTCAGGGATTTTCTCCTTCAGGGATGCAAGACATTTGTCTCTATCCTTTCAAAATAGAATTGTTTTTATCTTTAGGAAATTTATAAACAAAACTGTCATTTCTTTTCCACTTTAATATTGTCAGCTTACATAAAGTATTTTCTATTTACTACTGATTATTGTATTGCAACTGCCTTCATTAAAACAAACAAAAATGTGGTTTTACTAGTAATTTACAACTGATAACTAAACTAGAGTACACAATAATAACAAATATAAATGCATGTAAGTGATTTGTGAGAAATCTACAACAAGCCAAAATATTATAAAGCTGGAAAAGTAGTAACAACTAAAATTACATATATAGAGCATGTTATTAAAACCTTGTCTTCATGGCTAAGTATTCTAGAAGCCATATATCATGGTATTTACTTTGAGCCAAGTATACAGATGACTTGCAGTTTTCACAAATAAGCATAACTTAATATTACTGTAACAATCATTTCAAAGATGTTTCTGACATCACCTGTTCTCGAATGTCTAGCTCTATGTTTCTCTCGCCTTTCATAATCTATGAATTTGCAAGAGCACCGCCACCACCTCCACCACAGACACACATTAACCTGCATTCTGTATGACTTATTTCCATGTGTGTTTCTCTCTTGCCAGCATTTCAATCTCCCGGTGTTCTTCGCATCTATTTCCAAATATAATTTGTCTATCACATTTCCTTTCTCCATTTTCATGTTCCCAGGACTGTTTCAGTGTACACAGCGTTGAACAAGTTCATTTGAATCATAGCTTGACCATTAGAATGTCTTCTTCTTCAGTCCTCTTTCGAGGGGAATGTGTCACACCTAGTTATGCACCTCAGAGGTCTGTGTATCCAATTTCAGCATGCATTTTTGTCAGATGTACTTCCTTCAGACAGATTCAGTCCATGTTAACAGACTCTATCTACTTATGGGCAGGTTTATTTTGTTTAACACTGTTGCCAGGGCATTGATCTAACAACCTACTTTTGTGATCTCCAATTGCCACAGAACTTTTAATGTGCACATGAGACCTCCTGTTGTTCACTCCTATCCAAGTAGGCAAGGTATGCAATCTCACTACCCAAGAGATCGGGGGGTGGAGGAATGTGGGGGAAATTCAAATAAAACTTTCCAGGCCTAAGCCAGGATCGAGCCTGGTATCTTCTTAACCAGAAGCAGACACCACAACCTCTCAGCCACAGCTTCCCCACCATTAGAATATGAATGACTTTTTAGCTGCTAAGAGATTTTTTTGTGTGGCCCCACATCTCATGCTTTTCTGCAACCAACTTTTGAAATATTGTTATCTTCATATTGTAATTCTTATGATGTGCCTGGAATAACTCATTATGGCTTAAATTTTATGTTCTAGTTCAGCATGTGATGCCAATATTTCACAACCAAACAGGTAAATGGAGGTGATCCAATACTGCCAATACATATGCCATTTAACTTGCACCTGAACAGACTAACCACTGCTCACTTTTCAGCACTTGCTTTGTAAATATCCTGAGGAGATTACAGAACACCGCCTCCTTGGGTGTCCAGCTCTTACACATATCAGGAAGTTGTTAAAAGGGGGTTACAGGCAAGAGGATTGACTTCATTGCACCGTGTTTTGTCCCATATAGCTCAGTCTCTCTCTCTGCAGCGTGGCTATCTGCCTGCTGAAAGCATCGCACACAGAACGAACTCTAGCTGTGGAGGCAACTCTCAGAATAAGTCTGAAAATTAATCGACGACCTTCTGAGCATGAGGCAGGCAGCATAACACTTTGCTTAGGAGATCTCTGAATTGGGAAACTGTTTCTTCCACCAAAGCCAGATAAAAGGAACACTATATGGAACAACACAGCAGCTGATGAACACTTGCATGTGTCACTCAATGCATTGCACTGGATCCAATGGAAAAGCCTAAAGAAAATAATAACAATACAAATCCCTGTGAAGAATGTGGTAAGCTTGTAATGGATTTCATATTTACATGAAAGGTATGAATAAACAAGGATCTTTATCTGAGGCGATGATAAGTGACACAATATAATCCAGTTATAACACAGATGGAGTGTACAAGATGCGACTTATCTCTTTATGAACCAAGCAGCTGTAACTTCTCTTTCTATCCCAAAGTGATGTACTTTAAACTAACAACTGCATACAGCTGAGTTAAAATAATACTATGAGGCAGAAGAACTAAACTACAAATTTAGATAGGGTGGGTAAATGTAAAAACTGCCTGGGACATAGGGAGTAAAACAAAACTAGATATTTGCGGTAATCAATAAATACATGGCAAGTTGCTTGGTACATAATGAGCTAAAATGTGCACAAGTTCAAAATGTGATACTGATACAAATGTACCTTTTCTAAAGCTCCCCTCAATCCAGGTTCTAGACTCTCAAACTCCATCAGCTTCTCTGATAAATTCTTATCCAAGCCAAAGTCCTAGGCAGATTTACAAAAGTAAAATATATACAATTTACAGCAAACATAAGAAGCACATGAGAGGCGGGTAATTATGTTTCCATAATATTCTGCTTCTTGAACAATCAGTAGGTGCCTGAAGAAGACTAAGCATCCATGGCTTTTCCTAGAAAGCAGCGGACGTCTGGTTTTAACAGTATTCTCAAACTTTTTTCAACCACTCTGGTTGTGGCCAAATAATATGGCTACTTTCTTCATACCCCTTTCTTCTTCTCATTCTTCATTTGTTTAATGTCAAGTTGTCTGGACGTATGCTGTTACCATTGAGAGGTCATCAAGATTTGTTAATAACTTTCTAAGATGTGGAGAAAGATATGATAGTCAGTTTAAAATTACCATGGTAAACAATTGATATTACTGTGCGAATATGTGTATATTTCAGCTGGGACGATGTATCTAGTTATATTACTCTATGTTGTGTTACTTCTGCAGTATGTACCTGACCAGATGCAGCGAAATATGCCAGGCAATAAGTCATACAATCTATGGTTTGTGTCTTTGTTATTCAAATATATATATTATATTTTAGCTACAAAAATGGTAATCATCCAGTGGGTTGACCTGTGGAGAATTGTTACCTCATGGCAGTCTTCAGAAACTGCTCTCTATCATAAGCCAGATAGATGTCCTGCCTCAGTTTCCATCATATGTAAACTATCTATCACAGATACCTCCCTCCCGTTATCTTTTCCAGACAGAAATGTCATTTTTTTTACATGCCCAAAATATTTCATTCTCCTATATTTTATTTATCTTAGTAGGCAATCAACTGCAATATTGAGTTCTTGTTAGATAGATATGTTTGTTATTGAGTTCTTGTTAGATAGATATGTTTGTTTTCTTTTTCCGTCAATAAATTGTTAATACTCTTCTGTTACACTTATATTCAAAGGTGCATTATGTGCTTTTCAGCTAATTCGTTAAATGTCCAAGCTTCACACTGTATGTTACTACAGGAAAACACATGTTCCTAATATCCCAAATTTTTGTTTGTTTGGTCCAATCAATAAAGATTTTAATTGCTTCAGTTTTGCCAGAATCATTTTTGTTCTTATGTTAATTTCTGTCATCACATTTGCATAGCCCATCAACAGTGAACCTAGATATTCAAAACTGCTCACTTTCTTTCCTTTCTCTCCATTGATAAATTGATGTGATGACATATTTGTTTTGTCGGTTGTAATTATTTTTACATTTCTTGCACCGAGATGAAAATAATGTTCAGCACATTCAAATTATTAAATGTAAAAAAATAATTCCAATTCCAATTCCAAATTTCAAAAACAAAAATTCCAAATTCGTCCTCGTCTAACTTGCTTCATCAGCTGTGGTTATAATTGAGGATCGTGGTTTTTGTGGGTGTATTCACCCTAATTCTTGTCTTGTGAGTCCTATCTCGGACTGGTTATGTAGCGTTTGTGTCTGTGACGTCAGCAGTGGTCGGCGGCTATCCTTTGTGCTCTTCTGTTGTTATGGTTTTCTTTGTTGGTGTAGGCTCCTGGCTGCAGTCCTTATAAGGACTTTTTATTGGGTTTTTTTAGTCTCCTGTTCTGTGCATTGCCCGTATCTTTTGTGTGCAGTCCTTAAAGGGACTTATTGTTTTCCCACTCCAGGCGTCGTTGTTTAGCTTGCCTCGCCTTTTTATAGGTATGTGAGGTATTACTTCACAATGGTTTCTTTCCTTACTGTTCCATGACAGAACACTCTACACATTCACTAGCCACAGGAAAAGCTAGGCAGACACTAGAGCAGCACTGATTAGGGACAAGTCACATCCAGCAGCTATCGGAGATTTAACCCATGACCACTGTGCAGATAGGGATGGCGGTAGCACAGTGGCTAGCATGATTGCAGGCCAACCTGGTAATCATGTGTTTGAATCTCCATCGAGGTGCTAAGTTTGATCAGTTAACCTGAGCTCTCAGGTCGACCCAGCCTGACATGGATACCAGGAATGTTCTTGGAAGCACAAGTGGTCAGTGTGATGCTGACCATTACGTTCATCAAGTGCCATCTGTTTATAAAAATATGGGGCCAATACCGTGCAATAAGACAGAGATAAACAGCTTTCTTTGGTCATGTCATGAGAAGAGAGGCATTGGAGAACATCGTGACAACTGGAAAGATCGAAGGGGAGAGAGACAGAGGCAGACCAAGAGAAATGATGCTGGATGGATTGAGACGGTGGTATGGAGGAATATCATCAGCAGAGTTAATCCAGAAAACCAAAGACTGAGATCTGTGGAGAGTCATGAACGCCTATGCCAGATGCCATGGCACTTGATGATGATGATGATGAACACGATATACCCAATACGTCCCAAAGAATGGAAAAATAGTCCTTTACTTGACTTACTGTGTTGTAATGAGTATGCTAGCCATAAAACTATCCCAAGCTCATGTAAATTATGATGAACGTTCTTGGCGAACGTTCTAGAAGACAGTTGTAACAATGAAGGGTCTGATGCATTGGTGTTCAGGACATCTAGGCTTGGAGACAACTTGCAACTATCAAAGTGAGCTTGGTGTACAACTTCTCATAACCAGTGTATCATCTCCACAGAGACTTCTTGTAGAGTAGTCCTTCCCTTCTCCAAGCTCAGAAATCCAATGGATGTGCATGACCAGTACTGAAATATAACGCCTACGGAGAGTCATATTTTGATGCAACCAGTTCAGGATTCAGCACGATTGATCTTGTTTCTTCAATGGGTTAAATGCGTCTGATTTACAACAGACTCTTGACTCAATTATAACTGATCAGATATGAAATGAACTTACTACTTCCTTGTAGTCATCACTCTCACTCTCAGTGTCTACTTTAGACTTGATATTTCCATCGGAATCGGAATCCTGTCATGGAGAGATGGCAAATTAGAAAAGCTGTTAATTATGAGCTGTTGGGACCTCTACTAACATCAGAGTATAACCAACTTATGTAAGATTTTCATCATTTTATCTTCTCTCTCTCTCTTTCTGTGTGTGTGTGTCTGTGTGTGCGTGCGCGCAAGCGTGTGTGTAATATATAATTATAATAATATAAGGGGTGTTCATTTGAAATCCGTTCGTGCCGCACAGCGTGTAATTGCGTACTTTGAACACGATCATGTCATAGTCATGTGATAAGTACTGACCAATGAATAAAAGAGCACATGCTTATCATCCCATGATGCATAGGTTCTGTTTCTGACTGTTGAGAAAATGGCTGGGTTGATCTAAAATCCGTCCAAAGAGCGGTGATTAAGTTTCTTTCATTTGAAGGATGTCGACCAATGGACATTCATCGACGAATGCAGACAGCGTGTGATAACAAATGTGTGTCAAAGACAACAGTGACAGACTGGGCACGAATGTTTCGGTAAGAACGTCAGTTCACGACAGATCTTCAACGGCCGGGTCAAGCGCATATTGTTGCAACAGAAAAAACCATCGCCAAAATTGATGCAGCAATACAGATGAACCGTTGTCAAAGCATACGTTCACTAGCAAAATAATTTGATGTGTCAATTGAGACAATTCAAAAGGTCGTTCGTAAGAAACTGCAATATCGGAAGGTATGTTCACAGTGGGTACCACGGATGTTGACCAACCACCAAAAAGAGTAACGCATGGAATGGTGTTTGAACCACTTGCTGCATTACAGAGTGGAGGGTGATGCATTTCTCTTCCACATAGTGGCAGGCGATGAATCATGGTGCAACCACTTTGAGCCGAGCAGCAAAAAAGAGAGCATGCAATGGAAGCATGCTGGATCACCAAAAGCCAAATAATTCAAGTTACAGGTTTCCGCTGGTAAGGTTATGCTGAGCGCATTTTTTTACCATGAAGAGCTATTGCTGGCCGACTTTAAAGAACCTGGTATCAACATCAACTTTAGAAACTACTTGCAAACACTAGAGAAGCTGCAAAAATCCATCAAGAATAAACGACCCGGCATGCTTTTGTTGCACGATAATGCTCGTCCGCATGTCGCAAAGATAGTGCAGGAAGCATTAGCAAGAAAGAAGTGGGAAATTCTGCAACATCCAGCCTATAGTCCTGATTTGTCACCATGATTTTCATTTGTTCAGACCTCTAAAAAAAAGCTCTCAGGGGGCAACAATTTCACACAGATGCAGACGTAATGAACGCGGTAAACACTTGGTTCAGTGAGCAACCACAATCCTTTTTTGCGGAGGGCATTCGCCACATACCTAAGCAATGGGATGCTTGCCTGAATGCCTTCGGCGACTTCTTCTGACCAACCCATGGTGCATAATTCATTCTTCTTCTTCTTCTGCGTTCATCCGGAGTGTTTTTTCAGATGTGACTGAAATTAGGCACCCTTGGGCCGAAACCCTTAGGCCGACACATCCGGCTTCAGCATGCATTTTTTTACCAGGTTGCATTCCTGGGGCATAATTCATTCAAAATGAATGCTTTGTTTAATTCTACCACACTTGTTAATGTTTCTTTCATGCTTTTGTAATAAAGCCATTGGGACGGGTTTCAAATGAACGTCCCTAATATATCAGCCATTAACCACTTTAGATATGCCAAGCACTTATGCTAATATAAATTAAAACCAAACAAAACTTAAATTTGTGCGGCAAACGCCATTCAGAGCATCTGTTACTTAGTATTTCTTTAGCCTGCCACACCTTATAACTTCTCTTGTCTGCCACACAATCAGAACAAATCAAATGACATCTTAGGAGATCAGCATGGCCAAACTGATAAGAGTGTTCTCTCTTAAACTAATGCTGAGGTAGAGGGTTCAACCCCTACAACGGTCAGGTGGACTCAAGTGTTGACTTGGGAACATAAATTACAAGTACCTCAGAAGTCAGAGTGGGTTCGCCTGATGGCGATTGACATTGGTAATAGGGAAAGCTAATCCACACGCAAAAATCAGTCCAGTGCACTAGAAGTAGTAGCAATGTATGGACTACGCTTGGGTTCAAAGTGAGTGAATGTCAAAACAAAACAAAAAGTGACATCTTGTCAACACACAGCCTTATATAGCTCATAGTGATAGCATGATATCATGACTAGTGCATTTACAAGCAGAATAACATGTGTACTTGTTTTACTTTCTACCCCACAAATGATCTCATTACAAACATACTAGCATGTCTCCACAGTATTACCTCGTAGTTCAAGGCTGCTATGTCATGTGCACTGAAATCAAAGCGATGATTGCCTAGCCAGTCATTTTCCTATAGAAGAGGGCAAATAGTATTTTAATCATTGTCATTGCTGAAATCACTTCATGATTGAAATGAGCAAACAATGGCTACATAAGTTCACAGACATTCTTTAAACACAAACTTAGTTGGGGACCAAACTCTGGCAACCAATAATAAATGTTCAAGTTCTTATATGGATTAACTTCTCCTTAAGTGGGCGCATTAGCATTGTTAGTCACAAAGATCATGTCATGAGCATAGTTGGATGAGAGTTTGACGACTCATCATCTCGCTAAGTGAGGGAAAGACTGACCACCTATTCCTTCATGCACTAAAGCTTACACAACGTGATAGCCCTATCACATCACAGGCCGATAGAAGGAGACTGTTCCGGAAATTTTTTTTTTTTAAAACTGCCCCTTGTAATATATAAAGAGTTATGTACCCAACATGTATTCTACACTACAGAATGTTGCAGAACCAAGGACAATGAATAAATAATTTGAGAGTAACACTGATCTCTCAAAATCTAGTTATGTAGACAAATAGGAAGAATATCATCATCATAATGTGCCATGGTGATAAACATGGGCGGTCAAGTTTCACCATCTCATGCGATCACCAGAGTCATGGATCAGCTTTGCATTCTTGTCTTGACAATGCCACGTGGTCAAGCCATCCAGATAATTACTTCTCTGCCTTCCCCTTGTTCTTTTCCCCTCATTCTTGCCAGTTATCACCAAGTTCTCTAGTCTATTTCTTCTTATAAAGTGTCCAAAAAATTGTGACTGCTAATCTTTATTTTAAAATCTAAATAATCTAAATTTCTCTAATCAGTTTATGGTTTTCATTTGCTTCTTGTAGGGCTTGCTCATTGGTTTTTCTGTCTGTCCATGATATTCTTTGCATTTTCTTCAGAAACCACATTTCCATTTACCATCAGATGTTATTCAGCTTATCTGCTCAATTAAGCTTGTCACGGCATAGGAGAAGAAAACAAACACAAAAGTATTACAAAAACTATGATTGAAGAAAACATTACTGAATTAGATCAAGGCCACACAACTAAGGTACTTTTGGGACCAATCTTCTTATTAAAAGATGCTCCGAGGTGAAAAGTTTGGGGGGGGGGGGGGGGGGGGGGGGGGGGGGGGGGGGGGGGGGGGGGGGGGGGGGGGGGGGGGGGGGGGGGGGGGGAGAAGAGAAAGAGAAAGAGAGAGGGGGGGGGGGGAGGGGGGGGTTTGTATGTGGAGGAAGCAGCATGCTAGAGGAAGACAATTTGACACGAGAGTGAACAACACCAAGATATGGACTGGCAAACAACATGAACCAATGCACCGTGAAGACATGGGAAAGACAGTGTTGGAGACAGCCAACCTTCAATGCAGAGACAGCACTCAACAACGACTGTGGTAGGGATGACAATGATTATGATGATGACCAGCTAATCAGTGGTAGGAGTCATTGTCAATTTAAAATTATTAAAAACTTGAACAATTAAACTTTCATACAGTCATTGAATGTGCTATGACAGAAAACTGTTGAAACATAATATGGACACAGACATGATTACAATAAAAAAAATAAAAGTCTTACATCATCATCATCATCTACTACTTCCCCTGGGTAAACTGGCAAAGTGACACTGCTGGTGATGTTCAAACTGTTGGACTTAAAAGAGCCTGTTGTTGTGTTAAGACTACCTTTCATCTGGAAAGAAAGAATAACACAATTTAATCAATATCAATGTTATCCTGTAATTTTTTTGGGGGGCCATCGCTCGCTTTGAACTCAAGCGTAGTCCACACATGCAACTTCTAGTAGCACTGGACTGAATTTTGAGTGTGGCTTAGCTTTCCCTATTATCAGTGTCCCTTGCTTTCAGGCCTTAGTCTTCAGAGGCACTTGTAATTTACGTCCCCAAGTCAAGGACAAGACATCAACATTTTAGTTCGACTAATCCTGTAATGACAGGGATGTCCATCAAAGGATGTGTTACATGATAATGATCACCAAATTTAACATTATTCTATTCCTCATGATCATCATCATCTTCAAGTGTCATCTCCACACTGAAAGTTGCTGGTAATGGATCTCCAGCAGCGTGTGCCCTAAGCCATCACTATATATTCTGCTAGACCAATGGTTCTCAACCTTTTTTTACCCGTGCCCCCCTTCACCATATTTTCAGAACATCAATCCCCCCCCCCCCCCCCCTTTCTATCAAAAATTTGGCCCGTGCCCCCCTTCACCATATTTTCAGAACGTCATTCTCCCCCTTTCATATTTCCTATCTAAAAATCCCCCCACCCCTACACAGTATGCGTAAAAATGGAAGGTAAATTTAATAGCATATACTAAAACAAGTCTAGACATCCACAAAAACATGATTTGTGGGTCTACTTACTTTATAAAATGAATTTTAGAAGGATGAGACGTACATAACTGTAAAGTATGAAGGGAAAAACAATATCAAGTAATCGGTTCTTGTATTAACGCGATCTTGAAATGGTCTTCATTCCCCATTTATTATCCCCTTTATTTTCCATCTAACACCTTGTGTCTGTGTCACACATTGGTGATTAATTTCTAAATGAAATTCAGTCACTTATTATTACCGATTCTAAGAATAGTCTTATAGAAAAGAAAAAAAATATTGATATAAAACATCATTGTGGAGAAGGCAGGTACTGGAAAACATTGTGATAACTGGAAAGATCAGCTATAGAAGGGGAAAGAGCAAACCAGTGGGGAGATATTACGCTGGATGGACTGGGATTGTAACATGGAAGAATATCACCAGAACACCAGGAACAGAGATCTGTAGAGATGCATGAGCACCTATGCCAGTTGGCAGGTGGTGATGATTTTTGTGACAGAGAAGAAAACAACATTGAGTTAAGTACCTGCAAGTTTTACTAGATCACTCATTTGGAACAGACAAATGAAAGTTATGGGAATAATCAACAAAAAGATATAGCATAGTAAAAATAGCCTTATGTGGGAAAATACTAGGCAAAAGTTATGGGAATAATCAACAAAAAGATATAGCATAGTAAAAATAGCCTTATGTGGGAAAATACTAGGCAAAAGAGCCAGAGGAAGACGGAAAGATGTAGAAAACTTAAAGAGCTGACAAATAGAAACATAATCAACATCAACTTCATCAAAATATCAGATAACAGAGAAGAGCGGAGAGCCTTGCATGTCAATGACTGCTCCACATTAGGTACCTGAAGAATAAATTAATGATCATGATGTGCAATTTAAGAATCTAAACCTGTAGAGAATTTCCTAGAGATCCTCTCAATCCTGAAGCACCACCAGCAGTGCTGTCTGCAGACTTAAATGCTCCTGGCTGATCAGATGGGAATCCCTTGTGTACTTGTGGAATTCCTGAACTTGATTCTGGTGCTAGAACAAGTGGACTGAGTTGACTCAGCTGAAAGACACAAATATACTTCTGAAAGTAGGTTTCATCTACGGCCAGATATAATTAAATATAAATGAAGCACATTCTTCTGCATGAAAGACCCCAGTAATCAGCATTATCGATCAGTTGAGAGGGTTGGGTGATGTTTGCAAAATGGGAGAAGACCAGCAGCCACACGTGTGGGAGATAAGATGCCAACAATCAAGGCCTCCTGGAAGTCACTGATGTGACAGCACTGAGCAGTTAGTGGAGAACTAAGGACTTAACATGAAACAAATAGTGCAGAAAGCTGCTGACAAATCTGTCAGGAGAACTCTATGAGTTCTAGAACTCAAAATGAAACAGAAACAACAAGTATGTAATAATCAACAACTCATACATGCATTCTTTATCAGCATGAAGGATATTCATCAGCATCTATTCTCCTGTTTCCAATTTGTGGAGGTAGATGCGATTGTGTATTCCACACAACCACAAGAACAGCAATTCCTATCCAGTGTCCCTACTTTGTAGTGGTAGAGCTTGTATGTACTCATCACCTCAAGAACAGCATTACTTCACATGTCTTTATCTTGTGGTGACAGAAGATATTGTGTATCCCTGTGACTTTAAGAACAGCATTTCATCTCATCCCTTCACCTTGATGTGGTAAAGGAGCTTGTTTGGTCCCATTGCTTAAAAATATCTGTAGCAAAGTCGTCAAGCCATCTGCTTTGCACTCCGAAGGTCATGTGTTCATTTTCAGACAGCCTCATTCAGACCACTGGTGAAATTTTTCCAGAGACCCACTAGGGGTCATCGCTTGAGCTATGGAGTTTTGTGTAATGCTATTGACAACCGGCTTGCTGTTCTGTAGAATGACAAAATAGACTAAAATCAGGTGCAATGTAGTCGGCCTTCAGGTTGGGTGCGATCATCAGCATCCACATTTTTCAAGTTCTGCTGGGAGAGAGATCATCAGCATCCACATTCTTCAAGTTCTGCTGGGAGAGATCATCAGCATCCACAGTCTTCAAATTCTGCTAGAAGAGATCAGTCAGCAGCTGCACCCTTCAAGCTCATGTGGAGAGAGATAATCAGCATCTACATCCTTCCAGCTTGTGTGGAGAGAGATCATCATCACGCATTTCCTTCAAATTCTGCTGGGAGAAATCATCAGAATCCACATGCTTCAACTTCTGCTGGTCAGAGATCATCAGTGTCCACACTCTTGAAATTCTGCTGGGAGATACTGAGTACTTATGGGCCTGTCTCTAATGCAGTAACATTGATTCTTCATCATAAACCATAACTGTGGACAGCAAGGAACTACAAAGAAATGTTATCAATGAGTTATAGCTTTAGTCCCCAGCGACTCGAATAAGTAATTTTCTTAGCAGCTCATAGCCTACCTATAAATGTGAAAGGTTATATATGGAATTGTTGGCTTTCCCCTAGTACTTTCTATACTTGTATCATTCTGCATGCAATGATCTATCTACACTAACATAGATTTAATGGTTGTATAGAAAGACAATAAATGATCATGGTTTTATTATTGCACATAACTACACAACTTCTGTTCAGTTTTGACATACTCCATGCCTCATATTTACCTTCTGTCCTGGAGCTTTTGTTAAGGGTCCTAACTCATCTGGCCCTGGGTTCACTTTTTTCTTCTTTCCCTCATCTTTTTCTTTAGTTTTTTTCTTCACATCTGCAGAGATACAAGCACTGGTTTACTTAAGCATACAAGAACAGCTTAAATGAATGCTGGATGAGACAGTGACAATGTCTTCCTTTCTTTGAGCCCTTATATTAATTCTTACAGCTAAACAACATAATCTCCTGTTAGATCATAATCAAAGTCCTTCTTCCTATAAATAAGGCATAATGAAGTCTCCAATAGTGACAAGGTTCATACTGACATAATGTGGACCTGTTTATGACTGATCCCTTTTTTAACTCATTAGTACAATACAACATTTAATGTACACGTAATCAATGTTAAAAGAATGTATAGGTATGATTTTATTTATTTATTTGCCTATTAGTTTAACTTTATTTTTATTTTACCTGTATTCTACCAGAATTGAACACTGAACTAAAAATGGCTAACAAACTGCATCATGTCTTGGAAATTGTAATACTTTGGCCATATTAAACTGAACAGTGGCTTAGAAAGAATAATAATGGGTGACATGGTTCCTGGAAGTGATAGGGGCTGACCATCACAACGGTGGACATAAGACATTAAAGGCATTGTGGGAAACAGAAGAATATAAAGTCTTTTTGGCCAGCTGTGATAAGAACAAGGTTCTACAAAGTGACCTGCTGCATGATGATGATGATGAATTTATATTTATGATACAATGCTATATTTATCTTTAAAGTTTTGTTTAATTTAGCAAATTGTTTTTTCTATTTATTTGCTTATTTAGCTTTCCATGCATACACAAGGAATACAATGTGTTATATTTATGTTTTCTGGCAGCCAAAACTAATTTTCAAAGTCTGACCATGGTCTGCTTACCTAATGGTCAGACAAGGATCTCCAGTAACACTAAAATAATAACATATAACTTTCCAGTTAATCCTCTTCTATCATATGCTGTACAGAAAGTATCTTTGTGTGTAAAGCAGGGGCTGGGAACGCTTGGCCCGCAGGGTGTACTTTTTTTTTTTTTGTGGCTGCATAGCCCTTACAGGATGTTGCAGTCAACACCAGCATTTTCAGTTGCTGTTGATGTACTAGGCAAGTTTTACGTTCAGTAGTTTGCCATTGCTTTCTGAACAACTGGCTTCCAAACCAACACATTATAACACAACGCGACACGATCTGCTGCATCAAATCGGCCGCAGCTGCATTTCTAACACCTGGTAAGGGCTCACGAACCACGTTCGCAAGCCTTTGGCCACCGCAGGGTTATAAGACCTGCAAAATCATTTGGTCTGACCATGACAAAGCAATTGCAGCAGAGACTCAAATTTAAATAAATCTAGGAGTTTTATAAACAATCACAATAAATCTATAAGGGGGCTTCAAATGAAAACCTCACATGTTTTTTGTGTGTGTGTGTAAGATGTTATGAAAAAGTATAGAACAAATGTATCATTTTTCGATGTAATCACCACTGCGTTCAATGCAAGTCCTCCAGCGCCAATAAAGTGTTTGGATTCCTGTAGAAACAAATTCTCTTGTGTGTGTGTGTGTAACAACTCATGCACCACCTGCTGTACCTCTTCATCACACCAAAAAGTATGTCACAGAAGTCACGCCATTTTGAAACTTCCTACTCCACCCACTTATACACTTGCTAGACTGACAGCCATGCATCACCATACTTGACCTTCATTTGTTGATAAATTTCTATAGATTTCACCCCTTCACTGATCAAAAAATGGATAACAGAACGCTACTCCTCTTTGTTGCATGTCAAAAGTGAAGTGGCCATATTTAAAATGTCCTTATGGCATCACCGTGTTCATCTAACACTGTGGTGTCACATGCTTAACTTCCTTTACAACAATACTAACAGGTTACAAGACAATGGCATAGTTATTGTAATTTATATCACACTTTTAAGGTTTTCATTTGAAGCCCCCTCATAGTAGCAACATTATCAACCCCAGCTGATATCACACACCTCACTAAAGAGAAGTAGTTTCAGCCATCACATTAAGGGTGAGCTGTGTTAAATGTCTGACCAACTATCATTTCATTATCATGTGCCCTGCCAGCTGGTGCAGGCATTCATGTCTCTCCACAGATCTCGGTTTTTGGTGTTCTGGATTAACTCTGTTGATGATATTCTTCCATGTCGTCATCGCAGTCCATCCAGAATTATTTCCCTTGGTCAGCGTCTGCCACTTTTCCAAATGATCTTTTCAGTTGTCTTGATATTCTCCAATGCCTCTCTTCTCTTGACAAGACCAAAGAAAGCTCATTTGTCTCTTTCTTACTGTTGCATATAATATTCTAGTTTCATTATCCTCTTTCAGGCAGATGTTAGTTACTCTTGACCAAAAATAGCAGGCTAAGTCTTAAGGTGGTAACTGTGTAAGGCTCATGGAAGATGTATAAATATACTTAGATGTGTAAAACATACCTTTACTTTTTATGTATAACAGACTAAATGTAACCTATTGAATGCATAAAACACAGAATAAATATAACCTATTGAATGCATAAAACACAGAATAAATATAACCTATTGAATGCATAAAACACAGAATAAATATAACCTATTGAATGCATAAAACACAGAATAAATATAACCTATTGAATGCATAAAACACAGAATAAATATAACCTATTGCTTGCACAAAACATAGAATAAAAATAAATTGTATTATAAAACAGAAATAAAATAAGTTATTTTATGTATAAAAATTAACACACTAAATATAACTTTTGTATGCAAAAAAAAACACAATAAATATACTTATTGCATGTATAAAACACAGAATAAAACTACTTATTGTCCTTATAAAAGACAAGATAAATCAGACATACTACTGCTGTTTTTGTCTTGGCCTTGCTTCTTTCTTTCATCTGTGACCATGTTCCTGTAGAACTCATCACATGGGTGGTCCCAGATGCTATCCCCTGTTGCAAAGTTGAAATAGTACACGTCTCCAGTTGGTGTCTGACTGCAATGGCAACAAACACAATATCAGAATATGTTTACACATCTATCTGAATCTTCTTCTTCTTCTTCTTCTTCTGCGTTCATCTGGAGTTTTTTTCTGGATGTGATTGCGTTGTGCCTGTTTACAGCAGAGCTGCGTTCTTGCGCCGCTTAGGCCGACACATTCGACTTCTGCGGGCATTTGTTGACTGGGTTAACCTTCCCGGGGCTATCTGAATCTCATAAATCAATATGGAGCTGTTAAAAGGTGTGTGTATTGATCTATCAATATGGCAGCATTGTTTAACTGGTAAGTAAATGGGATCAACATAATCTATTACAAGGGGTATCAGAGATTTCAGAAAGTACAAGCTGCCAGATTAATACTGACCGTAGTTGTCCCAGATGCTTCCTCTGAGTGTTGGGTTGGAGTCTGTTAGGAATGAAATACCTAAAACCCTTAGGGGGAAATATTAACAATGTAAGCATACTCTGAGGTCTCATGTCTTGGACTTGGGGATGTAAATTACAAGTACCTCAGAAGTCTGAGTGGGTTCGCCTGATGGCGAGGGACACTGGTAATAGGGAAAGCTAATCCACATGCAAAAATCAGTCTAGTGCACTAGAAGTAGGAGCATGTGCATGGATACACTTATGGTCAAAACAAACGAACACAAGGAAAAAAAAAACGAAAAATAGTCCGGCTACCAAGGGAAGGATCAACTACAGTATCCCCTGTGTGGAAGCCTAATGAAGACTACAAACTTTGCACACTATGATATTGCAAGAGAGTCCCTGGAATTCACTACAATGATGGTAGACACTCAGCACCCAAGTCTTGCACTCACTGCTTGGAGAGCTCACAAGCATGTTCGAAACGAGTGTGCTGCTTGCCTACCAGGATGGAACTACATCATCACCAGTCCCTCAGTTCTCCCAGTCATACAAGAAGAAACAGCTCAAATTAATGGGGTTCTACAGGCAGTCACTTGTGTGCTGTCCAGTAACCAAAAATGCAAACCTAACATCATGTTCCCACTATGCTTCAAAGAATATAAAAGAGCTATTTCACTTGTACTTTATAAATCAACATGCACTTTGGCTACCATATTATGTACTGGATGTCCATTTAGTCTAGTTACAAGAAAGATGAGTGCTTGTAACATTATGCCTGGTTTTAGACTAGTTAGATGTATATCCTTTCAGGGCTTGGCAGTCAGCCCCAACATTTACTGACTGAATCTCTAGGCACTTTTATATACAACAGTTTGCAATTGCTTTCTGAATGGCCAACGCTGTCATTATGAAAATCAATGCAAAGTGATCTGCTAATCACAAACATTTATTATTAGGATCCTCCACATAATAAATGGATTACACTGACATGATAGAATCATCAGAATCATGGAAAGAACTAGGCAAATTCCAGTAAATTCCAGTGTGGAAAAGATGCTGATACTGAACAGCACAAACATAAAGAAAACCAGAAACAGCATAACTAGAAAATTCATTCACCTCGAATCCACAATGCAAAAGATGTATAGGGAGATCAACAACATACAAACATGGAGATAAGAGCAAGATTCAGAGATGAGTAATACTGGAAAGGCATGGAAGAAACAAGAAAAAATGAATTAGCGTGGGAAGAGTTTGGCAAGGCTTAAGCTCCACTTGGAGGTAATTGAACAAATGATAAAATAACAGAGTTCATGGGAATATCGATACATGAAGCCCATAAGCGGCACTCTCCCGCTGTTTATACTTTACCTCGACACCGCAAGGTACAAGAGGAAAATTATGAGATGAGAGATGAGATAAAATTGTATTTTCAAACAGTTAAGAGTGTGCATGTAGAATATATATATTCTATACAAAATGGGGTTAGAAATAAATTTCAATATGTATTAAAGATAACACCAAAGTATTTAAAAATTACTAAATGAAATAACAACAACGCTAGAAGAAATAACAACACAGATACACACATTCACACAAATATGCATGCATGCATGATTGCACATAAATACACACTATCATATATTAGGGTCGTTCATTTGAAACCCGTTCCAATGGCTTTATTACAAAAACATGAAAGAAACATTAACAGGTGTGGTAGAATTAAACAAAGCGTTCATTGTGAATGAATTATGCACCATGGGTTGGTCAGAAGAAGTCGCCGTAGGCATTCAGGCAAGCATCCCATTGCTTAGGTAGACGGTGAATGCCATCAGCAAAAAAGGATTGTGTTTGCTCACTGAACCAAGTGTTTACCACGTTCATTACGTCTGCATCTGTGTAAAATCGTTGCCCCTTGAGAGCTTTTTTAGAGGCCCGAACATATGAAAATCACATGGTGACAAATCAGGACTATAGGCTGGATGTTGCAGAATTTCCCACTTCTTCCTTGCTAATGCTTCCTGCATTATCGTGCAACAAAATCACTCTGCAAGAAAGCATGCAGGGTCGTTTATTCTTGATGACTTTTTGCAGCTTGTCTAGTGTTTGCAAATAGTGGGTAGAGTTGATATTGACACCAGGTTCTTTAAAGTCGGCCAACAATAGCCCTTCATAGTAAAAAAAAATGCACTCAGCATAACCTTACCAACAGAAACCTGTAAGGTTTAATTTTTTGGCTTTTGGTGATACAGCATGCTTCCATTGCATGCTCTCTCTTTTGCTGCTCGGCTGAAAGTGGTGACACCAAGATTCATCGCCTGCCACTATGCGGAAGAGAAATGCATTACCCTCCACTCTGTAACACAGCAAGTGGTTCAAACACCATCCCATGCGTTCCTCTTTTTGGTGATTGATCAACATCCGTGGTACCTACTGTGAATACACCTTCCGATATTGCAGTTTCTTACGAACGACCTTTTGAATGGTCCCAGTTGACACATCAAATTCTTTCGCTAGCGAACGTATGCTTCGACAATGGTTCATCTGTACTGCTACATCAATTTTGGCGATGGTTTTTCTGTTGCAACAATATGCGTTTGACCCCGCCGTCGAAGATCTGTCGTGAACTGACGTCCTTTCCGAAACATTCGTGCCCAGTCTGTCACTGTTGTCTTCGACACACATTTGTTACCGCATGCTGCCTGCATTCTTTGATGAATGTACACTGGTCGACATCCTTCAAATCAAAGAAACTGAAACACCGCTCTGTGAGCTTCTTTGGGCACATTTTGAATCAACCCTGCCATTTTCTCAACTGTCAGAAACAGAACCTATGCATCATGGGATGATAAGCACTTGCTCTTTTATTCATTGGTCAGTACTTATCAAATGACTATGACATGATCATGTTCAACATATGCAATTATGCGCGGTGCAGCACGAACGGATTTCAAATGAACGCACCTTATAAAAAATATAACAGAACATATTCTGAGGACTAAAAATATTCTCAGATAAAATTTTCTAAATGTGAAGAAAATATGAAACAGGAAATACATTTTAGAAACAGGCCCATTATATTACCAAGGTCTCCAATTTTCTGGAAGAGGTGCATTGATTCCTTCCCTTGCTATCCAAAGGAGATGAGGTTCTTTGTCAAAATCGATTCCAATACTTGCTGCATATTCAATTATTTCTGCAGGTGCAAGGAAACACAAATGATATAACACAAATAAAGTATGTGATGCTACATCTTATTATCAATCAACGTGTCTTACTGATAAGTTTAGGTTCTCTAATTTTATCTTTTATCCTTCCACGGATCAAGGACTCCTGTTCTTTGAAATCTCTTGTAGTTCTTTCCATGTCTATTTCTTATTACTTATCTTGGAGAGCCGGCTCTGTGGTGAAGGGGTTACAAATGCAATTCATAATCCTGCATTCGAAACAGCTGTGGGCGATTTGGAAGCAGACCGTCTTGTGCTGGTTTCCATGCAAAGGTATGAGTGCCAGATGTTCAGAAAACAATGGCAAACTACTGAACATAAACTTGCCAAGAAATCACAAACAGCCAAAAAATGCTGGGGATGACCGCGACATCCATAAAGGATAAGCAATTAATTTTCATTTTGGGAAAGAATCTCATTCATCTTGAGATAAAAATCGCATTCATTTAGGGAAATAATCTCATTCAACTTAGGGAAATAATCTCATTCACCTTGGGAAAGAATCTCATTCACCTACAAAGACAAATTTGGCACGCAGGCCCATTCATCTTACATACTTTCATTCCAATCACTCATCTTTCTACATCAATTATCTATTGTATATGTTACATTCACATCGGAAACAAAATTGTCAAATGAATGTTGTGAAAGAAGGAAAGAAGAGAATGTTAAAATTACCAACCACGCCTATTAGACTGACCTATCCTTTTAAAATGTGTACCAAATTATGATTATGCTATCTACTATATGTGAAGGTCAAACACTTGTACCCTCTAAGCAGATACTACCACGGAATTACCTCGAGTTAATAATTAGAAGAAAAAAAAAAGATCTTTATAGTTAGTTATTTAGTCGACAGATCATCCTCATTGCACATCGAACCATTCAGTCCATAAGTGCTGGTATCCCCTCCTCAGTAAATCCCGCAGCGTGTAGCAGCTCACGACACCAGTTCTGTGTTGGTTTATCAATCCTTATACAAGCCTTGAGGCATACTGGGGGTATATGGTGCTAGCCCCATATTTGTATACACTAACTGGCACTCCATGGGTGATGTGGTCAATACCAATTCTCAACTGCCATTACTTCCTGGACATATTCCTGGTGACCATTTTAGACTTGGCAAACTAGGGAGCTCAGGACACATTTTTTTTTTTTTTTTGCACTCGCTCGCTATGAACTCATGCGTAGTTCATACACACTATTTATAGTAGTGATGGACTGAATTTTGCGTGTGGATTAGCTTTCCCTATTAATAGTGTCCCCCGCCATCAGGCGAACCCACTCTGACTTCAGATGTACTTGTAATTTACGTCCCCAAGTCAAGGACGACAGGTCAACATTTTAGTCCAGCTGTCCAGTGTAAGGGTTGAACCATTTACCTCAGCATCAGCACAACTGATGGGTAAGAACACGTGTTCTTACCCATTCGACCATGCGGACCTGCAGGTCATTTAATACCTGCTCCAATGGAGATTCTAATATATGGTGACCAGTTAGCAGACAAGCATGCTAGTAAGTTAGTTGCATATCCTTTACAGGACGTCGCAGTCAACACCAGCATTTTTTGCTGTGATCTCTTAGCAAGTTTACATTCAGTAGTTTGCCATTGCTTTCTGAACGACCGGCACCCATACCATTTCGTAAAATACTAATGCAAGACAAGCTACCATGACTTGATAAAATAGACATAATATAGTTTATGATCTGCAACCATTACCATTGTCTGTAGGTTCATAGTTCTCATCGTAGTCCTCCTCCAGGATCATTTGATCATTGACCATCATCTTGGACATATACTGCTGCTTTCACCCACTGTACGAGTTGATGCACACCCCAGAACTTCCTGTGTAGTCGGTGCCTGATTCTGAATTACAACCTGAGGTGCATTTCTACAGGAAAATTACAATGCTTGAAATCAGCATAGAAACTGTAATTCTGTAGACCATAATCGCAATGCAGCTGCTTCACATTTCACAGGTACTGGGGTGGGTGCTCTCAATTTGATGTTTAGTCAAGGATGGTTACTGTTTCCCTGAAAACAAAAACGAAGAGAAGTAATAAATCTCTATGCATTTGTTTTAAAACATTATAACAATAGGGAACACAAAATCTGTGTGCGATACACAACAACTGTACATTTTTATTTATTTATTGCCTTTGCTCGATTTGAACTCAAGCTTAGTCCATACATGTGCTTGCTACTTCTAGAGAACTGGACTGAATTTAGGGTGTGCATTAGCTTTCCCTATTACCAGTGTCCCTCGCCATCAGGCTGAATCCACTCTGACTTCTGAGGTACTTGTAATTTACTTTCCCAAGTCATGGACGAGAAGTCAACATTTTAGTCCAACTGACCGGTGTGGAGATGTGGTTTATTAGAAAAATGCAAAGAATACCATAGACAGACTAGAAAAACCAACGATGACATTACACATGCCTTGTCAGGATTCGTCCATGAGCTGGTCTCTTCAAACAATTGAGAGATTTCATGTAATGTCTTCTGTATTCCTCTACTCAATTCTGATCTGTCTGGTTCTATCAATAGGACATCATCAAAATATTCTAGAATTTGTCCTGGTCCTGTGTACTGAATTTGGTCTAATCTTGCAATGTATATGCCGAATACCCCGAATTACACATGCCTTGTCAGGATTCGTCCATGAGCTGGTCTCTTCAAACAATTGAGAGATTTCATGTAATGCCTTCTGTATTCCTCTACTCAATTCTGATCTGTCTGGTTCTATCAATAGGACATCATCAAAATATTCTAGAATTTGTCCTGGTCCTGTGTACTGAATTTGGTCTAATCTTGCAATGTATATACCGAATACCCCATGGAGATTCCTATGACTGTCCTCAGTGTATGTGCTCTGCTGAATCATGACCAGCTTGCATCTTTTCCAAGAAGAAGATGTTGATTGGTGGAACAGCAACCTCTGGCATTATTTACAGTGATGTTTCAGTTCTGGTCTTATTTACTCTGTTGGTCAGTGACGAACTTGGTAATATTTCTTTACAGGATTTCTGTGTGATAGAACAACTTCACACACCTTGGACAACACTATCATCTTGACGCGCCACCCCTGCATTATTTCAGTGGAGCTTTATTGATATCTTTAGAGATGCTTAATCTAGTTGACATCTTTCCTTCTGCTTCAGATGGCCATTAAACTTTTCTATCTTGGACAGCCTATACTTGTTAATTACTTAGACTGAACTCGACGTAGCTGGTATAACACAACACTGGTGGGGTTTTCACATTCTACTTTGTTACTAAGGCTATACACTGGACACTGTCAGTATTATAATCATTTCCTCTACACAAGATGCACAAATATACAAAACAGTGCCTAAACAATAAACTGTTCTAAAAGAGACGCGTAGTATTAGCCATGCTCTATAACTCAGAACTAGGTCCAACGCTGACCGTAGCTCGAGTCCAACTGATTTTTAAGGTGACGTTTTGCCCTTGCGCAAAACGTCCCTACACACTTTTCATGCCTTTGTGACCAATGCCTGTGGGAGGTCACTTCGCACGGTCTCTTCATGCAGACCACGTCTGTTTACAGGCATCACTGAGGTACCATTAGATTAGAGTTTTCTAGGCCTATAAACCTGTGGTGGTCGCATTTGTAAATACTCAATTTTAAAATCATGATCGAACCTGCTTGTAGCAATTTACATAGCTCAAATTTTGCAGTGATTCAAAGATAATATATAATATTAATAATTGCTCCCATCTCTTCAGCTTAATTATTCTTCTGTTATTTTTTTTAGGACAGTACATAACACCAAGTAATTTTCCTCAAATGTCAGTGTGTCTAAATTGGGCATACATTTGTGTAAGTTTCACTTCCTCTGCCTTTAGACAGATTCCATGGGTAGGCTTTCTTTACTTGTGTTATTGGCTGCTAGTTAGTTAGTTAGTCGACAGATCATCCTCATTGCACATCGAACCATTCAGTCCATAAGTGCGCGGATCCCCTTCTCAACAAATCCCGCAGCGTGTAGCGGCTAACGACACCAGTTCTGTGTTGGCTTATCAATCTTCTTTGATATGATATCTTGATGACCGCACTGATGAGAAGGGGGTCAATCCCTGGTTGGTGAACTGGATAGCAGCCGTCCTGCATTCTCGTCGGGTTGCTCTCCGTCTGGGTGCATGGACCTCAGAGCCACATATTTTAACCCCGGGACTGCCACAGGGATCTGCAGTCTCACCGGTGCTCTTTAATGTGTATACGAGCAAGATTGCAAACCTAGAAGCACCAGGGGTTGGAAGAATACTAACATTTGCAGATGATATTCTTGCATATAGGCAGGGGAGAGATAGGGAGCAAACAGCCCAGGAGTTACAGGCAACAGTAGATAAAGTGATTAACTGGTGCACAGAAATGAGTGTTGCCATCCACCCGGAAAAGGCGGCTGTTTTGTGGTGCTCTCTGGACAACAGGATTGTGAGAGCTGATGTCCCAAGCCTTGCGATAGATGGTAGAAATGTCAGCAGAGAGAACAAACTGAAGTATCTGGGGATCACATTTGACAGGAGCCTATCCTTCAAGAACCATGTGGTTGTGACAAGATCTCAAAAGGGACTCAGTGCACTTAAAACTATGGCTGCAATGGACACAGAGCAGAGAATGCTTTTCACACTATACCAGCACTTGATCCTCTCAGTAATTGATTATGGATTAGGACTGCTCACTGTCTCAGAGAGTCAGCTGGTGAAGTTAGAGCGCATACAGAACTGAAGCTATGCGGGTCATTCTGGGATGCACCAGAGACACCCCAGTCGCATGTATGCATTACATCCTTGGTCTGCCGAGTGTTGCTGGTAGGCTCAAGGTGATGCATACCTCAGAGTAGCTGCAGACACAGACCACCCACTGCATGAGGCGCCTGATAAGAGGGAAATCATGGATGGCTCAGGCGGAGGATACGATCAGACAGGTGTGCCCCTTGGAGAACATTAGGCGTGGAGAGGAGTGGGTCAGAGTGCCAGCGGAGCAGTCAGACTTGTGCAGAGTTATAATCACATTAAGCCGGGAGTGCAGGGAGTGGCCAGCAGGGGCCACGGAAGTGGAAATCCAGCAACTAATTCAGGACAATGCTCACTCGGGTGATGTGATTATCTACACAGATGGTTCGGTGTCAAGAGGTGAGAGAAGTGGCTGGGAGTTCATAGCCTAAAGCTAATGGTCGACGTTTGGTGCAGGAGAGCCTGGCATATGATACCACAACATCCAGCTTAAGAATGGAGGTGGAGGCAGTCACTGCGGCTCTCAGCTGGATGGAGAATACGACACACACACACATCGTGATTGTAACTGACTCAGAAAGCATGCTGACGAGGGTGAGGACGGGCAGGCTTCGTGCGGAGTGGCTTGCTTCGCTTCGGAGGTCACGGGTGACAAGCATCGCCTGGATCTTTTCTCTGGGGCATGCCGGTGTGCTGGGAAATGAACATGGCGGACAGATTGCTGGCTCTGCAGAACTTGGTGGAGTATTGATACATGACAAGGCAGACGTGGTTGCGGCCTTGTGGGAGCACGTGTACACCTCGGAGGAGCAAATGGATTACCATGGTCTGGCAAGAATGAGACAGCGAGGAGTGACGAGGGGATCTGGCCGATGCTCACGCGTTCAGAGGAAAGGCGAGACGGACATATAATCAGATTGCTACTGGTACTATTGGTGTTGGAACTCTTCGCTGGCTGCTGAAGGATGGGGACGGAGCGCTTATGGGAATGCCCCGAATGCTGTGATGTTGATTCCTAAATCAATCAATCAATCTTCTTTGGCTTCCTACATAGTATTCTTGTTTGGCCACACCTCTTTTAATTTGCTGTTCTCACAGTCTGACCATGGTTGTAGATTCACAGTCATCACTTGGTTCTCGCAAAAGTCTTACTTCTCGTGGAGCATTCAGAATGTCAGGCCTGGTCCATGGCGCATCCGCTCTCCACAGCAGCCTTACCTGCGAGCTTGTCAGGCCGCTCATTTCCTGTATCCCGGCATGCCCTGGCACGAAGATGAACTAATTTTTCCCAGCCGAGACCGCTGCCAGAGACAGCAACTCCACTCTCTTCGGATCTACCCCATCTCTATCCTCTTGAGCCTGCTCATTGAATCATTAAGGAAACATGCCCCAGTGAATTTCTGTGTCTCGAGCCGTTGTTATTGCTTTACTTAAGCTGCCCATGACTTCCATAGTCAGGCTACTTGTGGTCTCAACAAAAGCACCAAGTCCTTCTTCACAATTCTCCACCTTCAGCCTGAGCCATAAAGGCCCATGAGTCTTCATGCACATGTCGGACCGACCAGACCCATCTGTGTAGATAACAGCATCACAGTCTAAAGAGATGCTGTGAAAATCAATGCTTGTACTTCCGCCTCCACAGTAGCCGGAATTTTCCTTGTCTGCATTTTCTGTCTAGATGGATGCAACAGAAAAGGACTTAGCAGAAATCTGTAGGCACTTGTACCCACTCCTCGCCAGGTTTAAGTCCTCAAGTGAACATACCTGTTGAAGAATGTCTTCGGCTTGACCCATCCACGACATTCCTCTTTTTAACCTGCTGCTCTTCACCTTCATAATTCACTATGCAGTGGATGTTGTGTGTTTGCGTTAACTCTGAGGTAGGCGCGTGCTCTGCAAATTTGTATTCTGTCTTCAATGGTTGGAAAATCAAGAAGTAGCGCATAGCCCTGCATGCTGTATCTCTTGTACATCCAAGAATAATAGCGTATAGCTTTCGTTCTGTATCCTTTCCATCCTTTCTATCTGCTTATGGCTGAGAGTCAGGATCGACCATTGCATACTCAAAAACAGACATGACCAGCCCCTCGTATAGAAGACATAGATGGCGCTGCTTCACAGTTTGCTGCCGCCATCAACCGCATCGAACACTCCGCTTGGCCTTTGTTATCACCTGGTCTATGTGCTCATTATAAGCAAGGCTTTGATCAAAACGTATCCCCAGGTAATTCATTGCCTGCATTCTTTCCACAGTCTCTGAAAACAGATTTACTGTTGGTGTTGCAGTGTTGACAATATGGTTTTTCAAAGAGAACCATGTCACTGTTGCCTTTGTTGGGTTGGCCCTTGCCCCAACTTCAAACACCAAGTACTTATGCGACTGAGTTCAGTTTGTAGTTCCACAGCAACCTGATCTCTATCCTTACCCTGATGATACAGTAAAACATCATCGGCATATGACAATGTTCTACCAGGTCCAGTGATCTGCTCGCTGGTGATTCTCACAGTGTAGGCGTTGAACAGCACCAGAGATAATGGTGATCCCCGTGGTAGGCCAGGATATATTGTTGTTGGTTCCGAAGTCCAACTGCCACATCTGAAAACTACTTTTCCCTTGGAAGAGGGGTGCGGCGATCCAACTAAGGAGGAAAGGAGCTGAAACATTAATAAATCCAAAGGTACTCTGTTTTTATGCATCCTCAAGATCAATCGCTGCAGCAAAAGGTTTTAATGCCTGAGTGGAAACCTTCATAGACATCATGGGCAAAAACTGCTGCATTGGTTCAGGTTTCTCTTTTTGGACGGTACCCCCAGGGTAGGTGGAAAACACCTTGCCTCTCTAGCTGGGTTTATATTTTCCTGGCAATTATTTTTCCCGTAGCTACCTATTCATTCTATTGTGTTCTGCGTGGTTAACTGGATATCCCTGAATGTTTGTGTGGTCTTGCCAGGCTTCGGCAAGGGGAAACAGATAGCTGTGTTGTGTGATACTGACCAGGGCACCCCCCCAATTGATGCTAGTACTCCCCAAATGTTGACTTGTTGTTGTTGTACATGTCTGCTAGTTTCTATAGTTAAGTTGTCGGTACACTACACTGTACGTCGGTACACCATTTAAATTTATATATGGCTGCTAATGAATGACATATTAAATAATCATAATGGATTTTTTCCGAAAACTGCAATAATAAACCTAAGACCACGCTAAGATTAAGGCTTAATAATTAAATTAATAGAAAATACTCAACTACATTAATCCAAGTCAACTTCGAAAGTCAGTTAAACTTAAGTTAAAGTTTAAAATTTAAAAGCCGAAGGGGAAAATGAATAAAAAAATAATAAATAAAGTATTGTGCATGCTAGTCTGGACATGTTCTGGGTTACACTTTTTAATCTTTGGTGACAAATGTATTTAGGAGACAACTCGCAACTTACAACAATTACAATATATCCTTGTATGTCCTGAAAACAACTCACGGGAGATACAAGCAGTAAAAAAAATAGTGGAGCTGACAATGCGAGGGTTCCCTGTCGTCGCCAAGTTCAACAACTTGAAGGTTTATCAAAAATCTCAACTCCGCTTTGGGTTTTCAGGGGAAACCCCCCTTCCGGTTTCCAGAAGTTATTTTTATTGGATTAGTTAGTGTGTGTGTGAATGCCTGTGATGTAGAACATAGTGTGTGAGTGATGAGTGAAAAATGTACCGACAATTAAAAAGACAGTCAACTGCAGGGAGAAAAAAAATGTTATATATAAGAGTGTTCTAACCTTTCAGTTTATTTCTCTGGCAAACGACTATTCCATGTAAAACTAAAATAAAAAAAAAGCGTCGAACCCGCCCCCCCCTCTCTCTCTCTCTCTCTCTCTCTTCTCTCTCTCTCTCTCTCTCTCTCTCTCTCTCACACACAAAACCACACACACGACCATAGTCTCTCTTTCGTACAATTTAATTCTATTTTTAGCTGCGCGCTGTTACACTTGCATATCCTTGTTACGGGTTTCGGTGTCAACACTAGCATTTTACTGCTGTTGTTGATATCTTAGGAGCAAGTTTACGCTTTCTGAACGGCCCGGGTCCCTTACCAACAAGTGTAAACCCCGCGCAACGCGGGCTGCTGCCAAATCGGTCGCCTCTGTGCTTCGAACAGGGGTAAGCGGGCTTACGAATCATGTCCGTAAGACCTTTGCCACGGAGTCCGGCTGCTGTTACAGTGTTACACTGTAAGTGTAACTACTAAATGCTGCAGACCATGTCATTGGGACGCTCATAGTAGTCAAAAAAAAAGGGAAGTTTTAAAAAAGGTACTGGAATTACAACCCCCTTTGAGGTGCATTTCCTAAAAGGAAATTACAATGCTGAAATCAGCATAGAAACTGTAATCTGTAGACATAATCGCAATGCAGCTGCTTCACATTTCACAGGTACTGGGGTGGGTGCTCTCAATTTGATGTTTAGTCAAGGATGGTTACTGTTTCCCTGAAAACAAAAACGAAGAGAAGTAATAAATCTCTATGCATTTGTTTTAAAACATTATAACAATAGGGAACACAAAATCTGTGTGCTATACACAACAATGTACATTTTTATTTATTTATTGCCTTTGCTCGATTTGAACTCAAGCTTAGTCCATACATGTGCTGCTACTTCTAGAGAACTGGACTGAATTTAGTGTGTGCATTAGCTTTCCCTATTACCAGTGTCCCTCGCCATCAGGTGAATCCACTCTGACTTCTGAGGTACTTGTAATTTACTTTCCCAAGTCATGGACGAGAAGTCAACATTTTAGTCAACTGACCGGTGTGGAGATGTGGTTTATGAGAAAAATGCAAAGAATACCATAGACAGACAGAAAAACCAACGATGACATTACACATGCCTTGTCAGGATTCGTCCATGAGCTGGTCTCTTCAAACAATTGAGAGATTTCATGTAATGTCTTCTGTATTCCTCTACTCAATTCTGATCTGTCTGGTTCTATCAATAGGACATCATCAAAATATTCTAGAATTTGTCCTGGTCCTGTGTACTGAATTTGGTCTAATCTTGCAATGTATATGCCGAATACCCCGAATTACACATGCCTTGTCAGGATTCGTCCATGAGCTGGTCTCTTCAAACAATTGAGAGATTCATGTAATGCCTTCTGTATTCCTCTACTCAATTCTGATCTGTCTGGTTCTATCAATAGGACATCATCAAAATATTCTAGAATTTGTCCCTGGTCCTGTGTACTGAATTGGTCTAATACTTGCAATGTATATACCGAATACCCATGGAGATTCCTATGACTGTCACTCAGTGTATGTGCTCTGCTGAATCATGACCAGCTTGCATCTTTTCCAAGAAGAAGATGTTGATTGGTGGAACAGAACCTCTGGCATTATTTACAGTGATGTTTCAGTTCTGGTCTTTATTTACTCTGTTGGTCAGTGACGAACTTGGTAATATTTCTTTACAGGATTTCTGTGTGATAGAACAACTTCACACACCTTGGACACCACTATCATCTTGACGCGCCACCCCTGCATTATTTTCAGTGGAGCTTTATTGATATCTTTAGAGATGCTTAATCTAGTTGACATCTTTCCTTCTGCTTCAGATGGCCATTTAACTTTTCTATCTTGACAGCCTATACTTGTTAATTACTTAGACTGAACTCGACGTAGCTGGTATAACACAACACTGGTGGGGTTTTCACATTCTACTTTGTACTAAGGGCTATACACTGGACACTGTCAGTATTATAATCATTTCTCTACACAAGATGCACAAATATACAAAACAGTGCCTAAACAATAAACTGTTCTAAAAGAGACGCGTAGTATTAGCCATGCTCTATAACTCAGAACTAGGTCCAACGCTGACCGTAGCTCGAGTCCAACTGATTTTTAAGGTGACGTTTTGCCCTTGCGCAAAACGTCCTACACACTTTTCATGCCTTTGTGACCAATGCCGTGGGAGGTCACTTCGCACGGTCTCTTCATGCAGACCACGTCTGTTTACAGGCATCACTGAGGTACCATTAGATTAGAGTTTTCTAGGCCTATAAACCTGTGGTGGTCGCATTTGTAAATACTCAATTTTAAAATCATGATCGAACCTGCTTGTAGCAATTTACATAGCTCAAATTTTGCAGTGATTCAAAGATAATATATAATATTAATAATTGCTCCCATCTCTTCAGCTTAATTATTCTTCTGTTATTTTTTTAGGACAGTACATAACACCAAGTAATTTTCCTCAAATGTCAGTGTGTCTAAATTGGGCATACATTTGTGTAAGTTTCACTTCCTCTGCCTTTAGACAGATTCCATGGGTAGGCTTTCTTTACTTGTGTTATTGGCTGCTAGTTAGTTAGTTAGTCGACAGATCATCCTCATTGCACATCGAACCATTCAGTCCATAAGTGCGCGGATCCCCTTCTCAACAAATCCCGCAGCGTGTAGCGGCTAACGACACCAGTTCTGTGTTGGCTTATCAATCTTCTTTGATATGATATCTTGATGACCGCACTGATGGAGAAGGGGGTCAATCCCTGGTTGGTGAACTGGATAGCAGCCGTCCTGCATTCTCGTCGGGTTGCTCTCCGTCTGGGTGCATGGACCTCAGAGCCACATATTTTAACCCCGGGACTGCCACAGGGATCTGCAGTCTCACCGGTGCTCTTTAATGTGTATACGAGCAAGATTGCAAACCTAGAAGCACCAGGGGTTGGAAGAATACTAACATTTGCAGATGATATTCTTGCATATAGGCAGGGGAGAGATAGGGAGCAAACAGCCCAGGAGTTACAGGCAACAGTAGATAAAGTGATTAACTGGTGCACAGAAATGAGTGTTGCCATCCACCCGGAAAAGGCGGCTGTTTTGTGGTGCTCTCTGGACAACAGGATTGTGAGAGCTGATGTCCCAAGCCTTGCGATAGATGGTAGAAATGTCAGCAGAGAGAACAAACTGAAGTATCTGGGGATCACATTTGACAGGAGCCTATCCTTCAAGAACCATGTGGTTGTGACAAGATCTCAAAAGGGACTCAGTGCACTTAAAACTATGGCTGCAATGGACACAGAGCAGAGAATGCTTTTCACACTATACCAGCACTTGATCCTCTCAGTAATTGATTATGGATTAGGACTGCTCACTGTCTCAGAGAGTCAGCTGGTGAAGTTAGAGCGCATACAGAATGAAGCTATGCGGGTCATTCTGGGATGCACCAGAGACACCCCAGTCGCATGTATGCATTACATCCTTGGTCTGCCGAGTGTTGCTGGTAGGCTCAAGGTGATGCATACCTCAGAGTAGCTGCAGACACAGACCACCCACTGCATGAGGCGCTGGACACAGTTAAGGGTCAGAGACTGATAAGAGGGAAATAATGGATGGCTCAGGCGGAGGATACAATCAGACAGGTGTGCCCCTTGGAGAACATTAGGCGTGGAGAGTGCCAGCGGAGCAGTCAGACTTGTGCAGAGTTATAATCACATTAAGCCGGGAGTGCAGGGAGTGGCCAGCAGGGGCCACGGAAGTGGAAATCCAGCAACTAATTCAGGACAATGCTCACTCGGGAGATGTGATTATCTACACAGATGGTTCGGTGTCAAGAGGTGAGAAGTGGCTGGGGATTCATAGCTAAAGCTAATGATCGACGTTTGGTGCAGGAGAGCCTGGTATATGATACCACAACATCCAGCTTAAGAATGGAGGTGGAGGCAGTCACTGCGGCTCTCAGCTGGATGGAGAATATGACACACACACACATTGTGATTGTCGCATGCTGACAAGGGTGACGACGGGCAGGCTTCGTGCGGAGTGGCTTGCTTCGCTTCAGTGGTCACGGGTGACAAGCATCGCCTGGATCTTTTCTCTGGGGCATGCCGGTGTGCTGGGAAATGAACTGGCAGACAGATTTGCTGGCTCTGCAGAACTTGGTGGAGTATTGATACATGACAAGGCAGACGTGGTTGCGGCCTTGTGGGAGCACGTGTACACCTCGGAGGAGCAAATGGATTACCATGGTCTGGCAAGAATGAGACAGCGAGGAGTGACGAGGGGATCTGGCCGATGCTCAGCGTTCAGAGGAAAGGCGAGACGGACATATAATCAGATTGCTACTGGTACTATTGGTGTTGGAACTCTTCCCTGGCTGCTAAGGATGGGGACGGAGCGCTTATGGGAATGCCCCGAATGCTGTGATGTTGATTCCTAAATCAATCAATCAATCTTCTTTGGCTTCCTACATAGTATTCTTGTTTGGCCACACCTCTTTTAATTTGCTGTTCTCACAGTCTGACCATGGTTGTAGATTCACAGTCATCACTTGGTTCTCGCAAAAGTCTTACTTCTCGTGGAGCATTCAGAATGTCAGCCTGGTCCATGGCGCATCCGCTCTCCACAGCAGCCTTACCTGCGAGCTTGTCAGCCCGCTCATTTCCTTGTATCCCGCATGCCCTGGCACGAAGATGAAACTAATTTTTCCCAGCCGAGACCGCTCCAGAGACAGCAACCACTCTCTTCGGATCTACCCCATCTCTATCCTCTTGAGCCTGCTCATTGAATCATTAAGGAAACATGCCCCAGTGAATTTCTGTGTCTCGAGCCATGTTATTGCTTTACTTACTGCCATGACTTCCATAGTCAGGCTACTTGTGGTCTCAACAAAAGCACCAGAGTCCTTCTTCACAATTCTCCCTTCAGCCTGAGCCATAAAGGCCCATGAGCTTCTCACATGTCGGACGACCGACCCATCTGTGTAGATAACAGCATCACCGTCTAAAGAATTCTTGAAAATCAATGCTTGTACTTCCGCCTCCACAGTAGCCGGATTTTCTTGTCTGCATTTTCTGTCTAGATGGATGCAAACAGAAAAGGACGTACAGAAATATGAAGGCACTTGTACCCACTCCTCGCCAGGTTCTAAGTCCTTAAGTGCACATACCTGTTGAAGAATGTCTTCGGCTTGACCCATCCATGACATTCCTCTTTTTAACCTGCTGCTCTTCACCTTCATAATTTCACTATGCAGTGGATGTTGTGTGTTTGCGTTAACTCTGAGGTAGGCGCGTGCTCTGCAAATTTGTATTCTGTCTTCAATGGTTGGAAAATCAAGAAAGTAGCGCATAGCCCTGCATGCTGTATCTCTTGTACATCCAAGAATAATATGTATAGTTTCGTTCTGTATCCTTTCCATCCTTTCTATCTGCTTATGGCTGAGAGTCAGGATCGCCATTGCATACTCAAAAACAGACATGACCAGCCCCCTGTATAAAAGACATAGATGGCGCTGTTCACAGTTTGCTGCCGCCATCACCCACATCGCAGCTTGGCCTTTGTTATCACCTGATCTATGTGCTCATTATAAGCAAGGCTTTGATCAAAACGTATCCCCAGGTAATTCATTGCCTGCATTCTTTCCACAGTCTCTGAACACAGATTTACTGTTGGTGTTGCAGTGTTGACAATATGGTTTTTCAAAGAGAACCATGTCACTGTTGCCTTTGTTGGGTTGGCCATTGCCCCAACTTCAGAACACCAAGTACTTATGCGACTGAGTTCAGTTTGTAGTTCCACAGCAACCTGATCTCTATCCTTACCCTGATGATACAGTAAAACATCATCGGCATATGACAATGTTCTACCAGGTCCAGTGATCTGCTCGCTGGTGATTCTCACAGTGTAGGCGTTGAACAGCACCAGAGATAATGGTGATCCCTGTGGTAGGCCAGGATATATTGTTGTTGGTTCCGAAGTCCAACTGCCACATCTGAAAACTACTTTCCGTTGGAAGAGGGCTGCGGCGATCCAACTAAGGAGGAAAGGAGCTGAAGCATTAATAAATCCAATGGTACTCTGTTGTATGCATCCTCAAGATCAATCGCTGCAGCAAAGGTTTCAATGCCTGAGTGGAAACCTTCATAGACATCATGGGCAAAAACTGCTGCATTGGTTCAGGTTTCTCTTTTTGGACGGTACCCTCCCAGGGTAGGTGGGAAAACACCTTGCCTCTCTAGCTGGCTTGATATTTTCCTGGCAATTAACTTTTCCAGTAGCTACCTATTCATTCTATTGTGTTCTGCGTGGTTATTACTGGATATCCCTGAATGTTTGTGTGGTCTTTGCCAGGCTTCGGCAAGGGAATCAGATAGCTGTGTTGTGTGATACTGACCAGGGCACCCCCTCAATTGATGCTAGTACTCCCTAAACTGTTGACTTGTTGTTGTTGTACATGTCTGCTAGTTTCTATAGTTAAGTTGTCGGTACACTACACTGTACGTCGGTACACCTATTGAATTGATATATTGGCTGCTAATGAATGACATATTAAATAATCATAATGGATTTATTCCGAAAACTGCAATAATAAACCTAAGACCAACGCTAAGATTAAGGCTTAATAATTAAATTAATAGAAAATACTCAACTACATTAATCCAAGTCAACTTCGAAAGTCAGTTAAACTTAAGTTAAAGTTAAAGTTTAAAAGCCGAAGGGAATATGAATAAAAAAATAATAAAATAAAGTATTGTGCATGCTAGTCTGGACATGTTCTGGGTTACACTTTTTAATCTTTGGTGACAAATGTATTTAGGAGACAACTCGCAACTTACAACAATTACAATATATCCTTGTATGTCCTGAAAACAACTCACGGTGAGATACAAGCAGTAAAATAAAATAGTGGAGCTGACAATGCGAGGGTTCCCTGTCGTCGCCAAGTTCAACAACTTGAAGGTTTATCAAAAATCTCAACTCCGCTTGGTTTACAGGGGAAACCCCACTTCCGGTTTCCAGAAGTTATTGTTATTGGATTAGTTAGTGTGTGTGTGAATGCCTGTGATGTAGAACATATGTGTGTGAGTGATGAGTGAAAAATGTACCGACAATTAAAAAGACAGTCAACTGCAGGGAGAAAAAGAATGTTATATATAAGAGTGTTCTAACCTTTCAGTTTATTTCTCTGGCAAACGACTATTCCATGTAAAACTAAAATAAAAATAAGCGTCGAACCCGCCCCCCCCTCTCTCTCTCTCTCTCTCTCTCTCTCTCTCTCTCTCTCTCTCTCTCTCTCTCTCTCTCACACACACACACACACACACGACCATAGTCTCTACTTTCGTACAATTTAATTCTATTTTTAGCTGCGCGCTGTTACACTTGCATATCCTTGTTACGGGGTTTCGGTGTCAACACTAGCATTTTACTGCTGTTGTTGATATCTTAGGAGCAAGTTTACGCTTTCTGAACGGCCGGCTCCCTTACCAACAAGTGTAAACCCAGCGCAACGCGGTCTGCTGCCAAATCGGTCGCCTCTGTGCTTCGAACAGGGGTAAGCGGGCTTACGAATCATGTCCGTAAGACCTTTGCCACGGAGTCCGGCTGCTGTTACAGTGTTACACTGTAAGTGTAACTACTAAATGCTGCAGACCATGTCATTGGCACGCTCATAGTAGTCATAGAAGTAGGGGAAAGGAGTAGCGACTTTATGACACTATATAATACAAACATCGAAGTTATATAGTTAGCTATATACGAGGGCGAGTCAATAAGTAAGTCATACAGTTCTGTGGGATGGCAGGTAAATTTAGTTGGTGTTTTCTACAGGTGTCATTAGGTGACAGCAAAATCGAACTTTATATTCCCGTTCTTCAGGTGGCGCTAGGTGTCTCATGCACATGCGCAGAGCATAAACAAAATGGCGACTGTACTTATGGAGTGTACAACCAAAGAGCAACGTGCTGTTGTGCGTTTTTTGTGGGCAAATGGACTTTCTGCAAAGGACGTGCATAAGGAAATGCTTCCTGGTTTTGCTGACAAATGTTTGTCCCGTAAAACGGTGCATAGCTGGGTAGAAAAATTTTCTCAAGGACGCTCTAAAATTGTTGATGAAATCCCAGCTGGTCGTCCTGTTGAAATTGCAACAGAAGCATCCATGCAGCGGGTGGAGGAGATGATTAGAGGTGACAGGCGAGTAACGATATACTCTGTAGCATCTGCAATAGGGTGCTCACATGGTTCAGCATACAGCATAATGCATGATCGATTTAAAAAAGAATGCTCAAGGTGGGCACCCAGACAATTGAAAGAGGAACACAAAATGAACCGATTTGGCCTGTCCTTGCATCATCTCTGTCGATACGTTGATAAAGAAGAAGACATGCTGAACAGGATTGTTACTGGGGACAAATCATGGGTGCATCACTACCAGTCCGAATCAAAGCGTGCCTCAATGCAATAGAAAAATCCTCCTTCGCCTTGTGTCAAAATATTAAAGGTTATGCCATCAGCGGGGAAGGTTATGCTGACAGTGTTCTGGGATTGTCAAGGGTGCCTTTAACCAATTTCAAGAAGAAAGGTGACAATGTGAATTCTGAATCGAACTGTGAAGGTCTATCTATGCTTCATGATGCAATTCGAAGAAAACGTCCAGGACTGCTGACTAGAGGAGTATTGCTTCTTCATGACAATGCCAGCTATGTGTGTGTGTGGGGGGGGGGGGGGGGGAGGTGGGGGATCCAAATATTTGAATCCTTGTAAGTGCTACGTGGTTTGTACATATAATTATCTATCCTGTCCTCTAAGGAATATTGGAGAATTTTCAGGCCCCATGGCTGAGTAGTAGGGCACGCTTGCCTGCTGACCCGCTGGTGATATGTTCAAATCCCACTGAGGCGGATTAAAAACAAAAAATGAACTAAAAGTCTAAAATGGCTACCGGAAAATGTTCTGGGAATTCAAGGGCGACCGGCGTGATACTAATCACATGACTCATGGAGTGCCGATTGGTCTATACAAATATGGGTCTAGTCTTTACTTTGGCTATGGTCTCATAACTTCATAAAGGTAAAGTTGACGCAGAGGTGTTTCCAAGGCACCAGAGCCAGGTTCTATACTGGCCAAGACCTACTAAGACGTCCTAGTCGTGCGTCCTGGGCAATAGGTTCCTTCGGGGTCCTGGCTAACGTTGTAGGATTCTTCCGAAGTCGGAGAGTATCTGCCTGCACGGCGAGGAACCAGCAGTCTGCACACCAATAATCCGGACATGGGACAACAGATACACACGCAAACCTCATGTCCTATATGACATCACACTGATGTTGAACAACAGGATGTCTTCATTCGACAAACAGGACTTCGCGATGGAGTTCACAGCCAGCGAACACAAGTAAGCATGAAGGGAAGATCAGAACTGCAACTCCCCGTAGTATAGAAAGAGAAATACACCACAGAGTGGCACACGTAACCCTGAATACCCAGCATCTACGCATGTGGGTGGGAAGATGCTCTGGAAAAGGAGATGCCTTGAAAAAGACGATGGCATGGAAAGGAAGATGACATGGAAAAGAAGATGCCCTAGAAAAGAAGATGATCTGGAAAAGAAGGTACCCTGGAAAAGAAGATCATATGGAAAAGAAGATGTCCTGGAAAAAGAGATGCGCAGGACAAGAAGATGCCCTTGAAAAGAAAATGCGCTGGAAAAGTTGTGCAAATACAAGCCGATTATTAAATTATTTCTTAATTCAGAAAATATTTTTTAATGCATTACTGTCAGTCAAAACATTGTTGGGATGATTTGTTACAGTGATTATGTCTCAATGATCCAGAAAATAAGGTTGGAACTTGAAAATGTTTTTTTAAAACACCAGAAACGCAAAATGAGCTATCAAATAACTGACCAGTTAATGAAAATCAATGTTAACGTAGCTGTACAGAATCGATACAACGCTATAGTAAAGACAGAAAAAAATTAACTGATTAACGCCATGGGATGATAAATCGTCTCCTCAAACTCCTCGTAACTTCCATGGGCTTATAAATCAAACAATTGTTAAAAGATCTAGTTTTCCCCAAACAACCCTCTTTAATTTTATATATAATACAACATGCCTACTACCATATTAACAACCTTTAAGTCATAACTGTGACACACCCTTATTTCCCAATTTCCGCCATACATTTTTGTTAGGTCCAAACCCCCTGTTTGTTTAGCATTGGATCTGTTACACGTAAATGGGAGGTTTTAAAATTTTCAGTAGCACAGACATGTCAAGATGTAATTCAAAGGTAACATTAAACTTGCAAAATAAGTGAATAACAAAAGAAGTATAACTTCTACTGGATGAAAGATGCAGTATTCCTGGTCTAGGAGTTACACGACTTTCTCCGTAATCCCATATATTCTCGTGAGTAACGTGACGTGAGCGAGAATCGGTAGCGGTTCTCTCCGAGTCGGTAAATGTGATCCGGTCGCTCAGAAAGCAATGGCAAACAACTGAGCGTAATCTTGCCAAGAAATCAACAATCAGCCGAAAGATGCTGACGTTGACAGCGATGTTCTGTAAAAGATATGCGAACACACACACACACGCACACACACTCACCCACACACATACACACACACACACACACAAATCGCATGATCGCGCCAGGTGCCCACCACAGAAATCAATCAGCTCTTGGCTTTATAAACATGGAAACTAACAGTCAGTTTAAACTTACCACGGTAATCAGTTAAAAAGAACAGTGGTAATATGTGTATTGTGTATTCCAGGTTTAGGAATTCACGGTTTGCTCCGTTTTATGTCGGCGGAAGCAGTCCCTTTTGGCGAACGTTTCGGCCTTGTTATCCTCTCCCGGCTCATAACTCCCAGGTGGCTTTTTCCTGTTGTGCATTCGCACCTTGCTTTCCAGCTTCGAGAAGTGTTAATCGTATTACGCACTATTCCCACAGAAACACTACAATGTTTGTCTACCTTTAAGATGTCAAGCCCTCGGGGATGTGAACATAGTATACCGTGGGTAACCTTTAATTATCACGGTAAATTGTATTCAGTTGTGGGAAAGTCACCGACTTTACCCCCGGCCGTTTGTTTGCCTTTGTCGCCATCTCTAAAACGGTTCGCTAAAACTCAGTGGACGTTGTTTACATCTTACTCCCTTTATACCCCATCAACTGACGAAGGAGCCGCACTACCGCACGCATGAGGGAAACCAGCTTTTCCCATGGGCTAAACCTTACCAAGGACTTAGTCTCCACTCCCCTAATCCTGCCTCAGCTTCTGACACCTTATACCACTACCAGCAACTGTTATTGTCGTTTGGCTGCAGAGATTGGACTTCGGACGGCTCTTCTCGATTCAAGTGATGGCTGCGTTGTGATCTGTCTACCATTTAGCCGCGCACCCGTCTCAAGTGCATGGTTCTTACTAGACAAGGTGACTACTGGGTCGGCATGAGACATTGAAAGCTGCTTGGATCTTGATTGTGAAACTAGTCCACTTTCTCTTGGATCAGAGACATGTTAGACATTGCATTGCAGGCAGAAACATGGGCCATCTTAACGCATCGATTTGTCACATGAATCGTTCCGATTGTTTCAAAGTCAGGCAAGCAGCCTTGTCAGGTCGTTTTAGTGCTAGAGTTCTCGATTGTCCCTTAAGCATACTATACACGGAGTTAGAAACCAGAACATTCTCCCCCAGCCAAGTGGAGAAGGCAGGGGAACAGATTGAGAACCCGTACTAACCACTATGCTACTGAGACACGTTAATAGATTAACAAAATATTGTAATATGGAAACACGTATAGGAATAATCACGTGACTTACTTCCATTGCGAATATAAGTTTTTTTCTATTCGCAATTCCATTGCGAATAGTCACTCCGATATCAAAACTGAGACGGAAGACGAGGAGAACTTTCACAGATAGTGATGGGAACGATTAGTAGTATGACTTTTCGCTGGCTGTTGAACGAGGGGACGGAGCGTGTATGGGAATATCCTGAGTGCAGTGATGTCGGTTCTTAGCTCAGTTCAACTCAACTCAATTCAGCTCAACTCAACTCAACACGGCTCAACTTAACACAACTCAACACATCACAACTCAACTCAACACAACTCAACTCAACACAACTCAACATTTGCGCCCACCCCTAAGACGAACAGTTTGACTGTATACCCGTTCCGTCTCACTGTACTTCTACAACTAGGGCCTACCCCTCCCCTCTCCCCCCCCCCCCCCAAAAAAAAATAATCTATGTTTGATTGGTATGAGACTGTCAGCACATGGCGCAGCACAGTCTTGTGGCCATTGAGAAGAGGTGAGTTAACTGGTATGACTTTTTTTGTTGCACACCCCTTACAGGACGTTGCAGTCAACACCAGCATTTTCAGTTGCTGTTGATGTCCTAGTCAAGATTACGCTCAGTAATTTGCCATTGCTTTCTGAGCGACCGGCTCACATACCCCTAAGTTAGCAGCGCGGCGAGAACCGCTACCGATTCTCGCGTAGGTTACGTTACTCACGTGAATATACGGGATTACGGAGAAAGACGTTAACGCCTAGGCCAGGGAGACGGCTTGTGATTATTATCTCTATAAAATACCTCAAAACTCTGTTACATGACTATCGCGGATAAAATGCGCAATTCCCCTCCCCCCTCCACCCCCTCCCCCACACCACCACCACCATGACCACCCCATCGCTTTCACTCTTTACCTTGCAGGGACTTTCTTTTCATCTAAAATGTTTGCATATCCTTTACAGGACATCGCTGTCAACATCAGCATCTTTCAGCTGATTGTTGATTTCTTGGCAAGATTACGCTCAGTAGTTTGCCATTGCTTTCTGAGCGGCCGGTTCACATACCCCTAAGTTACCGACGCGATTCGAACCACTGCTGATTCTTACTGTCGTTACATTACTTACGAGAGTATACGAGATTACGGAGAAAATTCGCTAACCTCTAGGCTATAATGGGGTCCAAACCATACACAAATCGACGGGAGTCAGAGGGAAGGCGCCGTTGTATGTATCACGTGTAATTCATGCTTCTCGACAAACTGGATATATTTACCGATGTTAATAGGAGTTCTGCCGGCTTCCTGACCTAGAGGTTAGCGACTTTTCTCCGTAATCTCGTATACTCTCGTAAGTAACGTGACGACGGTGAGAATCAGCAGTGGTTCGAATCACGTCACATCCAGGGGTTCCCTGTGTTGCGCTGCAGCTCGGTGCGCAATTTTATTGGTGTGCAACAGTTGCTCTCGGAGACATCCCCCGCCCCAACTGTAACTGGCAAAATTAAATGCTTGTCAACTCTTGAGACCAGCAGTATACGAAAAGAATGATGATGATCTGTCTGTACGGGAGACGCGAGGCCTTGCAGCCATGTGCGCCTTGTCTCAGCGGGAGGATGTCCTGCCGACATACATGGTGAATGTCGTTGTCGTCAGCATCTCCCATCTGTCCTGACGCTCAGTCAGCGATAGCACCATGATGACATGATTATGAGAACAGTGTCTAGCAGAATGTCAGATGCCATGATGCTGCTGCAGAAAAGGCAACGCTACTCTGGCTTGTCGTGGACAGTTGCTGCTGCTGCTGACAGTTCCAGAAAACTCATGATGACACACACACACACGCACGCACGCACGCACGCACGCACGCACGCACGCACGCACGCACACACACACACACACACACTCAAACAGAAACGGTTGCCAAAGCCCAAAGAAACACTGTGGGGCAATTGAAACTCACTGACACGTACTGTACCCGAACACAGAGGAGATCACCGTCAGTGCTAAATATAGCTGGTGACCCTAAATATAGCTGGTGACCCTAAATATAGCTGGTGACGTTTGTTTGGGGTGAATTAAGGCAAAAGTACCGATATTTTGATAATCACAATTATTTACACAGAAGGGAAGTAATACAACAGAGGAGTCGGCAAAATTTTGGATCAGCATATTGCAAAACCAGAGAAATTAAAATGATCTTTGACAATCAGATAGTATTGTTAGTTGTCACAAAGTTAGGACACAAAGAAGTGGCTATTGTTGTGTCTAGAGGATGTCTGGGTGCATGTTGTGTTGAACGACTGATCACCAACTATAAATCAATGTGGAACACCAGGCTACACACATTACAGTTTAATTTGACACAAACTAGATGATACACTACTCCCCAGAAACAAGTTTAGTTTGACACAAACTAGATGATACACTACTCCCCAGAAACAATTTCAGCATTGAAAATATATCTACATGTATTGTATCTGCACAGTAACAGCACACTCAGAGAACACTTTAGCACAATACTATCCTGCGATCACACTATTGCCGTTTCCTGGCTTCGCACACTACACTGTTCTCCACTCTTCTCTACTCTTCTCGTTAAGTCTCCCCGACATAACTGAAAACCGCCAGGCGGGTTCTCTCTACCTCCGCCACAACTCAACTCCGAATCCCCGTCCTCTGCCCAGCCTTGTCTTTCTATTCCTTATTTCTGGACCTCCCAAGAAACATCATTTAACCTCGTGATCCAACTTATCAGTTCCCATGAAAATTACATTTAGAATTCTCCTTTGTTACTTCCTTGTCTCTCACGATTCACCTTCCCACCGAGAATTCTAATCTAGACAAGTACGTGATATCCTCACCACTTGTTTGGGGCTTCCCCCATTAGCATGACGATTTATATTGACGTATCCGTGCCTAAACCATCACCTAGTTCGGGACTATCACAGTTTGTTAAGATTGTGATTAACCCTCCTGGCCTCACATCTGCATATTCTTCTCTGTCGCAGTTCACCCTACTATTGTTAGAATATTCTTAGCTAGTACAATGACCCCTTGTTTTAAATCTCACAATCTAACCCGTCCATTTACCCCAGTTTTTTTAAAAATACCCACTCCCGTTACATTGGTGAAACTCCGTAAAAAGATTCTGGATCGACACTTTCAACCCCACTGGATGAAATGAATGGTCATCATCATTCTTGATGGACAAACACCAAACCACAAAACACAGAAGAAAACAGGATGCATTTTGTAATGAGTTAGACCATTTAAACAAAGAAAAAGAATACCTTGATACTCCAGGACAACAACAGTGAATGCATAGTGAGAGCAGCTGGATGACACTCAAAACCCTTCACCATAAGATCCGGAGTACGACATGGTTGTGTCATGTCCCCTATCTTGTTCATAATATCATATGTACAGAAACCAGCCAAACAGAGACCGCCAGAACACAGAAGAAGAACCATCTGCAAATTACACGATTAGAGAACTCCTGTTTGCGGACGACCAAGCACTAAAAGCAAAATCAGAAGCTGAGTTATAAGACCACATGATCAGTCTAAACGAAATGTGTAGGGAACATAGAATGAAAATTAGCACATGTAAAACAGAGGTAATGACTATAACTAAATAAGAAAAAACAACAACAATTCACCTAAACGAACATACCTTAATGTAATGAGTTTCAAGTACCTTTTTTTTTTTTCATATCCTTTACAGGACATCGCTGTCAACATAAGCATCTTTCAGTTGATTGTTGATTTCTTGGCAAGATTACGCTCAGTAGTTTGCCATTGCTTTCTGAGAGCCGGCTCACATACCCCGTAAGTTACCGACGCTATTCGAACCACTGCTGATTCTCACCGTCGTCACGTTACTTACGAGAGTATACGAGATTACGGAGAGAAGTCGCTAACCTCTAGACCAGGAAGCTGGCTTTTCAAGTACCTAGGAAGTATAATATCATCAAATGGCAAATCAGAAGACGAGATCGAAAATAGATGCAGTAAGGCAAACCAACCCATTGGACAAATGGCACCAATACTAAAGAACAAACATGTATCAATAACTACCGAGAAAGCACTTTACAGCACAATCTTCCTACCAACTCTATGTTACCAATGCCAAACCTGGACAATGACAGGAAAAGAGAAAAGAAAAATCACAACAACAGAAATGAGATTCCTGAGAAGAATATTCAATGTATCAAGAAGAGATAAGATCAAGAAGAGATAAGATCAAAAATGAAGATATCAGGACGAAAGTGGGGGTTATAGCCGCGCTAGAGTGTATTAGAAGGCAGCATGTCAAATGGTTTGGCCATGCAAGTAGGTTACCAGTCAACAGCATACCGCAACAAGCAATGATGTTCAGACCAGATGGAAACAGAGGAAGAGGCCGACCACGTAAACGATTGACGCAGGGAATAACAGAGTCCGTGGGAATATCGATTCATGAAGCCCATAAGCGGGCACTCTCCCGCTGTTTATACTTCACCTCGACACCGCAAGGTATAAGAGGACCATGATGAGGTAAGATGAGATGAGACGCTAAGACCTCAATGCAAAGGTAGGCAATGAGAAAAATAACATCTTGACTGGAGCCAATGGCCTGGGTGGAAGGAATTATGTCCCTTGAGATCTCGAAACTGATTTTGCAGAAAAAATACTGTTTATTGTTGGGGCGGCCAAAATGAGTGATCAAAATGTTTTTTTGTTTTTTGTTTTTTAATGCCGGTCTCCCTGGCATAGGAGTTAGTCATCATTTTCTGGTCACATCATGAGGAGAAACAAAGTGGAACTGTTATGATAACTAGAACACGATTTGTTGGATGAGAGATGGAGAAGGGCAACGAAGGAGACTCTTGACTCTTTTATCAAGACACGGAAAGGTGTCAACACATGAAATTAAAGGTCCAGCCATCTCAGGGCCTGCTCGCAAAAAATGCTCTGATCTGTGGCCGCATGTGGCTCCAATGCAGGCTTTCTTGCCTGGCCGTTTCCTGCTATCTTTCGTGTATATAGTCAACGATTTACTTTTATGACAGATTCGAGGACCCGGTGGGGAGATACAAAGATATGCAGACGAGAGCTGAAGACTATTAATAGTTTCATATTTAAAAACTAACTTTGCAACGGTGTTTACATGAAATGAGGACGCGCCTTGCTTACACATCGGAGAACAAAAACTAATTTAGCCCATTTCAAAGAAAAGTTAGTTGCATATCATTTACAGGACGTTTCAGTCAACCCCAGCATTTGTTGGCTGTTTGTGATTTCTTGGCAAGTTTACGTTCTGTAGTTTGCCATTGCTTTTTCAACAATCGGCACAAATACCATTGTATCAGTACCGTGGATTTTCTCAGTATGATGAACTATCACCCTTACTGAAGCATTCAAACATACCCATGTCCGCAAAACGACAGATAATAAACAGCATATTCACACCAACCCTATGCTATCAATCTCAAACCTGGACTTTATCCAAATTACACCTTCGCAAAATCAACACCTGCGAAATGAGATGCCTGAGGAGAGCTGCCAACTTAACAATCCGAGACCGAGTAAGAAATGCTACTATCAGACAGACTGTGGGATCAACACCTTGTGCCACATTTATTGAAAGACAGAAGATCAAGTGGTTTGGCCACGTCGTTAGAATGCAACATCAGCAACTACCATCACTGGCCTTACATCAAAGATCATCTGTGACGAGACCACGAGGACGTCCAAGAAGAAAATGGATTGACGACATCAGAGACATTGTGCAACCACACGGAATGACACTATCCAGTGCCGTCCACCGGGCGCTGGAACGCAAATTATTCCTCCCCACGACGCTTGACGGCAGAAGTGGAAGATGATGATGATGATGGTGATGATGATGCAAGTCTACGAAATACCGCCATTTTCATGTTATTTTCTTTAAAAATGCCACCCTATTATGAAGCCCCTTTACCGTGCTGATGCGGCTGACCCCTGTATCATAGCACGGCACGGCCCTGCATTGTATGAAAACCAAAGCCAGGCGGTCTGCTGCCAAATCGCCCGCAGCTGTGTTTCGAACGTGGTTTGTGGGGTTACGAACTGAGTCTGTAAACCCTTCGCCACAGAGCCGGTTTTCAAAGAAAGGAAAACAAAATCTTATTTAGCGCACACCAAAGACAGAAAGAAAGAAACCAAGAAAGGAAAGAAAAAAGAAAGAAAGAAACAAAGAAACAAAGAAAGAAAGAAAGAAAGAAAGAAAGAAAGAAAGAAAGAAAGAAAGAAAGAAAGAAAGAAAGAACTAATTTAGCACAAAACATTGCAAACCACAGTGCAGCCATAATTAGAGGCTGAACAAAAATAAATTCAGTTTTGATCTTTTTAAAGCGAGCACTCAGTGTACATTTTCTAAACGAAAGCATGGTATTTGTTTCCCTTATTGCTGGAATGAAGGAAAAGCGTTCGCGCGCGCGCGCGCTCGCACACACACACACACACACACACACACACACAATACAAGCGTCTATACACACATTCTCTCTCTCTCTCTCTCTCTCTCTCTCTCTCTCTCTCACACACACACACACACACAGGTATAAATACGGACACAGATACGCCTGCATACATTCATACATACATGCATATACAAAGACTACATAAACAGACAGACAGACAGACAGAGAGACAGACTGACAGACAGACAGACATATACATGCCTGCCTGCCTACCTATCTACCTATAGTGTGTTTTTTTGTTTGTTGCCTCAATATATAATTCAATATCTCAGTAACCAACTGAGGGAAAATTATGAGATTTAGCATATAACCTTATAATTATGTCCACCCAACAAAAACATTTTTGTTCTGGAGATTGTACAGCAGATTTCAATGTTTGTTTATATGCGGTATATATTTTATTGCAGCCGCATTCATTCCATCATTTTAAGAGTATTACCGCTTCAACAAGACACGCCCCCGTTGTTTTTGAAATTTGTCTGCGCGGTTTTCGCTTTTGGCAGACTGAGGGAATTTATATGGGGTAGTTCAGAGGTGTCGTCAAACTGTGGATTCTTTCATGAAACGTGATTATATAAATAAACTAGCTGGCTCGGCCATGCTCCTGGCGGGGATCTATCTATCTATCTATCTATCTATCTATCTATCTATCTATCTATCTATCTATCTATCTATCTATCTATCTATCTATCTATCTATCTATCTATCTATCTATCTATCTATCTATCTATCTATCTATCTATCTATCTATCTAGCTACAAACATATAAGCATAAAATATAGAAATTACAAAAATTTCAATCGAGACGTCTTCTTACAAGATTTGGTCAACTCATCTCTAGATTATGTTTACCAGCTTCCTGACCCAGACGATGCTCTGGACCACTGGCTAAAGACCTTTCTAAGTATATTTGATAAACATGTTCCATTTAAGGAAGTTCGTGTTAAACATCACACAAAGCCCCCGTGGATCACACAGGAGGTAGTTGAACTTATGAGAGATCGCGACAGGGCTCACAAAAATAGAGATCTAACTATGTACCGTAGTCTGAGAAACAAAGTTCAATATGTTATTTGGAAGGAAAAGAAAAACTATTTTAAGAACATAGTAATTGATAAAACCAACACTAAAGATATATGGAAAGCAATTAATACCTTGACAAACAAACACAAATCATCACAATCATTACCATCAAATCAGGTTACATGTGATCAATTCAGTAGATACTTTCAGTCCGACATAAACCAACTGAAGGCTGCAATACCAGATGCGCCTCATGACATATCTTTATTATCATCATTCTGTGAGAACAAATGCTATGGACACATTTCCTCCAACATACCGCTAATGACGACAACTGAAGTATTTACTCATCTCCGTAATCTAAAAAACAATAACTCATCAGGACTAGATGGAATTAGTAGTCGGATCCTTCGCCATGCTGCACCGGCGATCTGCGAGTCACTAACTTTTATATATAATCAATGTCTAACCAGAGGTCACTTCCCATCAGCCTTTAAAATCGCTAAAGTGTATCTTCATTTAAAAGCTGGTCCTCTAGACGATCGTCTCATGAGTAATTATAGACCAATTTCCATATTATCCTCATTATCCAAACCGCTAGAAAAGCACATCCACAAAACAACACTAGATCACTTAGTTCGCCATAAACTGATAGTTGACAGTCAGTCAGGATTTCGGCCAAAATATTCTTGCCATACGGCACTAACAAACATGATAGAAAACTGGCATCAAAATATTAACAACAATACTCTATGTGGAGCGGTGTTTATAGACTTTAGGAAAGCATTCGATATGATAGATCATACTATTCTAATTAAAAAACTAGAAACAATGAAAGTAAGTTTTAATATAGTGACATTAATAAAATCATTCTTATTAGACAGAAAGCAAGTAGTATCACACAATAAAGTTTTATCTCAAGCCATTACCATTAATATTGGAGTACCTCAGGGGTCTATTCTTGGCCCTCTATTATTTGCCATTTATATAAATGATCTTCCATTAAATCTGTCGTCGTCCTGCGATCTATTTGCTGATGACTGCACAGTATATACAAACGCTGTTGATCGTAATGTGCTAGAATTATCCTTGCAACAGGAAATAAATAGTGTAGTTAACTGGAGTCATGCAAACCGCATGCAAATTAACATTACTAAAACAAAGTCTATGTTAATAGGAACCAGGCAAAGACTTCACACTCTAAACTCGCAGAGAACTCTTCAGCTGCACATTGGCAGCACGCCTGTAGAAAGTGTCACCGAGCACAAGACACTGGGTGTTATCATAGATCAAAATCTAACTTTTAACTCACATGTTCATGCTCTAGTTAAACAAATAGCCAAAAAAGTATACCAACTTGCCAAAATTAAAAATTTCCTTGACGAAAACACAAGAAAGATATTCTATACTTCTCATATACAAACACATATTGATTACTGCTCCACAGTCTGGGATGGATGCTCCAAATCAATAACAAAACGCCTATATTCACTCCAGAAAAGGGCAGTGCGTTTAATTAATGGTGAAAAGCTTACCGACAATTCTAACCTATATAAACGTCTCCGGTTACTGCCACTCCACAAGCGCCTGCTTTTTAATAAGACCAAACTAATTCACAAAATCCTATTTCAAAATGCTCCAAGCTACCTTTGGCCATTGTTTAAATATAACGCTAGACATAGCGAACGACTAAATATACTTCATGTCCCTAAACCTAGGATAGACTTATATAAAACAAGCTTAGCATACTCTGCCGCTCAGTTGTGGAACAATCTTCCACAAGAAATCAAAGACACCACCAATCATGATACATACATTCGCAACCTGTTTGAACACTACCTTAGTACAGACTACATGCCCCCATAACAAATAACACAAAAAAGACAATAATGGTAACTTATCTCAAACGACAACTAGCCAAAAAACATTCCCTTATGTATGGCACGTTACACCCTCCTTAGGTATTTATAATGCCCATGTTAAACACTGCCTCAGTGAGTCATTTGTTATTGATTATTTTTCATGCGTTTTAATGTTCTTTTGTTGTCAAAAGTTGCTTCATAAGTGATGTTGAATGAAAGAATGTATGAGAGGAAATAGAGAAGAAGGGCAGAATGTCAGACGGGCCTGCGTGCCCAATTCTTAACCCTTTGAAAATAAAGACTTATTATTATTATTATTATTATTATTATTATTATTATTATTATTATTATTATTATTCTATCTGTCTGTCTGTCTGTCTGTCTGTCTGTCTGTCTGTCTGTCTGTCTGTCTGTCTGTCTGTCTGTATGTCTGTCCGCGCTATTAAATATTGATAAAAGTTACTGGAAAAAACGTCAGGACCGTGTGTTGAAAGAGGAAGAGGACTATTGGAGAAAGGATGGATTGAATTTTATGCAACCGAGAGCAATCATCAACCTACTGGAATCGTCCGACACAGATTAAGGTCTGAGCAGATCGCAGATCTGAGTAGATCTACGTACACACTTACTGGGATATTTTGCTCCAACTATTCAGACGAATTGCAGGCCCTAAACATTACAGCATCAGCATCAGCTGAAGAAACAAGAAGGAAATGAAAAATAAGGTAAGAAATATATTCCTTCTACTTTCCTGTTAATTTACAAATTATTTACCCCGTGCCTCTGTAAATTCTCTGTCTTTACTAATATTACACATTGCACCCCTCTCGGGATTCTCCGTGGTGAAGTGGTCAAGCCGTCTGACTCGGGCTCCGAAGGTTGTATGTTCGATTCCGGGCCGCGTCCTTCATTTCACGAGTGCATTTTTTCGGAGACTCCCGAGGGTCGTCGCTGGAAGCTACGGAGTTCGTGCTTTGTGCGACGCTTTCCGCGCTGCGAAAAGAAACTGAGCCATTTGGGATAAAAACCCGGTGCAATGCAGCCGACCCTGTCGATTTTAAGCTAGTTCTTTCATTGCACCCACTCCCATACGAATCCGGATACGCCTGTGTGTGTCATCAGAATTGACAGGTCTCCCATTACCGTAAAAAATAACTTTGTTAACGAGAAATTACTAGTTGTTCAGCAAAACATCAAAGGAATGTCGCCGCTTTCAATGATTTAAGTTGTTTTTGGACCTATCAAAGACATATTCCTTGGGTGGGGGTAAATATAAGACGGCTGGAAAAAATTTCATAACGATGCAACAGACAGTTTTCAAAATAATTGATCGTGAATGAAGGCAAACAAATGTGGTCATACTATACCTACCTACCTACTTATACACCACAGTTGTCACTTTTTTGACATAAAAAAATCTAGAAGCGGCCCAAACAACATCTAGACATATCCAAATAGTGTTGATAAATATCTAGAAAAAACATCTAGATTGAGAAAGTAAGAAATTACATAGATATTGATGTGCCTTACCCTATAGAATCATGTCCTCATCTTCACTGATGTCTGTCTCACAAGATCCACAGGATAATCTTAGCTTGGATGATGAAGTTGAAGCTTCAGATTCAAAATGACTCTGGTATGCTTTAGCTGTTCCAATTTCTTTTAATACACGACCAGAAAGCTGATAAGTTGAACAGCATTTTCCTACTCTCCATCCATCATGTGCCATGCCGGTAAGCGTGGGCGGCCATGTTCTGCCATCTCACTCGATCACCAGAGTCGTGGATCAGCTCTGTGTTCCTGTTTCGACCATGCCACGTGACCAAGCCATCCAGATATTTGCTTCTAGGTCTTCCCCTTGGTCTCTTCCCTTCGATCTTGCCAGTTGTCACCAAGTTCTCCAATTCATTTCTTCTCATAACATGCCCAAAGATTTTTGACTGTCTACGTCTAATGACTCTAATCAGTTTACGATCTTCATTTATTTCTTGAAGGATTTGTTCTTTGGTTTTTCTATCTGTCCATGGTATTCTTTGCATTTTCCTCAGAAACCATATTTCCACAGCCATTAGCTGTTTTTCAGCTTGACTGCTTATTGTCCACGCTTCACATCCATACAAAAATATAGGTTCTATGTAGCATCTCAACACTCTTTTTCTTGTTTCAATTGATATCTATTTGTTGGTCAGTATGTTTTTCATCTCTCATCAGGCCAAATCTTATTTTTTTTTTTATTGTCGAGATTGCATTTAAGAGGTCAAGTTTCATCCTATTTCTTAATTTACATTTTATATAATTCATAGTACTGAAAACTCTTTCCACATCAGCATTTGAATGGGGTAGTATCATGGCAGACATCACACATTCAAAGAGCTCACAGAATGGACTGTTACCTCACTCCAAAAAGCTTCAGTATTTTGGTTAACTGATATTCTGCTTCCGCCACATTATTATCAGTAGCCTCTAAAAATGTCATAACTTGACAATATTCAGTTGAACTTGACAATATTTCAATACATCTAAATTTCAGGAAGTCTCTGCTTCAATTGCTTGAATAATGAGACAAGAAAATCTTGACTGCGCTTTCTTAAGTTCTTCTCTTCATTTTCTGGTAACAGTCCTATTGTTTTTAAACCATCCATTTTTGATTCGATTTGGTATCCCAGGTATGGCTTAGGAGCCAAATAGCTCTCTATAGTGCAAGTGAACAAATCAGCTTTAGAAGTTGGCAATATAAGTCTTTTACCAATTGAGTGAAATAGCAAAGTGAGATCGTCAAGTAATTTAACTTTATCAACATTTTTAGATTCAAACAGTTTATTAACTTTTCGCCCTTCACTTAGAATGGGTTGTGTGTGTGTGTGTGTGTGTGTGTGTGTGTGTGTGTGTGTGTGTGTGTGTGTGTGTGTGTGTGTGTGTGTGTGTGTGTGTGTGGGTGGGTGGGTGGGTGTGGATGTGTGGGTGTGTGTGTGTGTGTTTGCGCTCGCTCGCTGTGAACTCAAGCGTAGTCCATACACACTATTTTATAGTAGTGATGGATTTAATTTTGCGTGCGGATTAGCTTTCCATATTAACAATGTTCCTCGCCATCAGGCGAACTTACTCCAACTTCAGAGGTACTTGTAATTTACGTCCCCAAGTCAAGGGCGACAGGTCAACATTTTAGTCCAGCTGTCCCGTGTAGGGGTTGAACCGCTAACCTCGGCATCAGCACATGTTTACAAACACGCGTTCTTCATTCGGCATGGCTG
>JACEFZ010014111.1:17500-22866 GCA_014155875.1 Cepaea nemoralis | reverse complement strand
CCAAAAGGGAAAAAACGGTTCCTTTACGTTTTATGTGTTGAATTATAGAAAAGTTAATGAATAATTTTACTAGATGCAAAACCCTATGCCAATATTATAGTTAATTAAAAACCAGGAAACTCAAAATTTTTTTCAAAAATTGACCTTAAAAAGGTATTGGAAAATTTCCCTATGGAGGAAGATTCAAAGCATTTTACCTTTTAGCACCCCGTTGGGTTTATTGAATGGGCATATCTTCCATTTGTTTAAAAAATGCACCGAGTACTTTTCATGAAATGATGAGAAATTCTTCAGGGAAATTACCAAGTAGAAAACTTATATGGATGATATTTGTATTATACTTGTGATTTGACACCACGTTAAAATTCAAAACAAGTTTTTCAGAGAAAACAAGAAAGGGGGGAAATAAACCAGTAAAATTGAGATAGGGTTATGAGATAAAAATTTCTGGTCATAGAATTTCAAAGGTTTTTGGGAAAAACAGATCCATTATTGTGACAAAGATTCTTAATATCAAACCTCCAACTTTAAAAAAAGGAGCTTGGGAGTGTTTAGGGTTGATTAATTTTTATCAAACTTTATCCCAAATTTTTGCCTATGACAGCAACATTCTCGGAACTTTTAAAAAAACGTAAAACCAAAAAAGATATTTTGGACAGGGATCATGGAAGTTATTAAAACAAATAAAACTCTGTTTAGTAATATCCTATTTTGAATTCCCTGTGTTTAAAAAGACTTTGTTTTAAAAACGGAGCTAGTTTACATGCTATTTCAGCTGTATTACTTCAATTACTGAAGGGAAACAATCCATTTTTTATTTCGAAAAATATCGAAACTCAAGAAACTATCTGTTACTTAATAGAGGGTCTAGCTTTAAATTTAAAGTATTGAGAATTCTCTAATACTTACTAGGTAGGAAAATTTTTGGGGTTTTTTCGATAACAAAACCCTTTTCAAATTTTCAAATCGGGTCATCAACAGAATTCTAGAATACATAGATGGTCATTACTATTACAGGACTATCAATTTGACATCTGTCACATTCCTGGAAAAGATAATAATCTCGCTGACATTCTGAGTAGATTGTAGAATGGCAGATTTTCTTGTTGATTAGTTATAGTTGAATTATAGTTATAGTTCTTGTTTGTATAAATTGAGTTCATAGTTCATAATGATATATATATATATATATATATATATATATATATATATATATATATATATATATATATATATTATATATATATATATATATATATATATATATATATATTTCAGGTGATTACTTCTATATAGAGCCTTGTTAGAATATCAATATGACAATAACCAACATGATAATATAGGTTATTAGATTAAATATTATAAATAGAATGAAGGTACATTCATATCTGATATGTGTTCAAAACAGAGCCACGACAAGGATGAAATACAAGTGCTTGCTGTTGGAAAGAAGACAGTCAGGAATAAAATTTTAAGTATCATTCTGTGATTGTCAAAAACATTAACCATATGGGATGTTATAAATGTTAAAATTGTATATTAATTAGAATTACATAACGTTTATATTAGTTAATTTTGAAGTTTGGGTTCAAGGTGATATGCTATATGTTTATGGATCAGTATAACAGGAGCTAAATAACAAGATATCCCAAAGGAAAATATCGGAAAAAGTTAAGGTGGAGTCACAGACAAGCACCCGACCCATTAAATGAATGATTAGTTATATCATGACAGTACGACAACAAGTAACGGCTACGACTAACATGGTTACTTAGAAAGCTTCATTATTACCCTCGTCCGAAACTCATGGTAATACCTAGAGCTAGGACACACTTGTCATTAGGACAAGGTAGGGACTAATATGTTTATTAGTTGAACTGATTCCATACGATCAGTCACACGACGTCCGACCTAGGGAGCGGACAGGTGGGCGTGCCCATTATGTAGCATTTATAATTTTTTGTAGGGTTAATGATGTGGTAAATACTAGAACTATGTAGTGATGAGTAAAAAAAAGTTATGTTTACAGTTGTAGGTATCATATATGAAAGGAAAAATGACAGCATTTTTTTTCTGGGAGGGGGCATTATGCCACATAGTGGTCACGCTCACGCGCACCACCTAATAGGAATTAGGAGATTCCCAGTCTAACAATAGAACGACTTGACCACTAGAAATTAAGGACGACGTAAGCATCGTCAGGACAGCAACGGAGGTCGCTTCGAGAAAGGACATCAAGTCAGCTGTGTGTTTTCCTTTGAGCTCCGTGATAAAAGGATTTGATCGTCTAGGCGAGGCATATGTACTGACAGAAGGGATCGCCTGCTTGTATAGCATTCCTACCACGTTCGGACCGGGACATAAATTATAGACGACGAGTTTGCAATAGTTTGCGATAGTCCTTGAGAGACTGAGCAATTACAGAAAGACATGAACAGCTGGGTTTGTATTGACATGTAACGTCCCGTCCCCGTGTCAGGGGCCCGTTATATTTTTACAACAGTGTTTTGTCTATTTCTGAAAAGGAGATCAAATCTGAATAAAAGGATTGTCTCAAATTGCACCAGTCTTTAAGGTGAGCGACTTTGTTACATTTTACTCCAGTTGAGTTTTAACGCTTTGGCGGTTGAATGACATCGAGACAATGATGATGATGATGATGATGATGATGATGATGATGATGATGATGATGATGATGATGATGATGATGATGATGATGATGATGTGATGATGATGATGATGATGATGATGATGATGATGATGATGATGATGATGATGATGATTATGATGATGATGATGATGATGATGATGATGATGATGATGATGATGATGATGATGATGATGATGATGATGATGATTAAAAGGACCGTGTATTTGCCTCCTGTGATCCAATCTTTCGTAGAATATCCTTAGGTAGTTTATAATCATGACAGCATTTGCCATATCTTTTCATTCCATATCTAATAGTCAAAACAGCTGTCAAGCTCTTGATGCTCAGTCTGTTCCACAATTTTGATTCTACAACTCCCATCTGACTGAAAATACGCTCCACATCCGCATTAGAATGAGGTAAAATGAGCACAGTTAAAGCTACATCTGTAAGATCTTTGAAAGGATTTTCACCGGTGGCATCCCTGTATAAGGCTATTTCTGCCCACAGTCCAAGGGTGTCAGAGGTCTGTGTCCACTGCATATGATGAAGTTTTCTCCACTGGAAATCGATGCGGGTGAGAGTAGCAGCATCTTCTTCAAACATTTTAGCAAGATCCAATATACAGGGCTTCATTGGCTGTAGACATTCACTTCCACTAAGACATGACATGGACTGCAACACTAGAACGTTATCGGGTAAACGTAATCGTAGCTGTGTCTACAGCTCTATTAAAAACTGGATGCACCTTCCAAGAATTTGTTTCTCATCAGGAAACTGGTAGCCTGCTCCTATTTCTTTCTCAAACTCATAACCTAGATTGGGATTAGGATCTCAATAATCTTGAATAGCATCACTTTCTGTTACACCCCCCCCCCCCCCCCGAATAGCAATCTTTGAACTGATGGAATCAATGAGTTGGACGAGATCGCTGAGTAGTTTTGTTGGATCCTGTATATCTACTTCGAATTTCTTATTCACACTTTGAATTTCCCCGAGAATATGCTTGAGAAATATGAGATACACATAGTTTTTCATGTCGCTAAATGTAGTACTACTACCAAGTACAACAGGAGACAAATGAAAATCGTAGACTGATTAGAGAAATTAGACGAAGACAGTCAAAATTGTGTGGACATGTTATGAGAAGAAATGGATTGGAGAACTTATTGACAACTGGCAAGATCGAGGGGAACAGACCAAGAGGAAAATACCTGGATGGCTTGGCCACATGGCATGGACAAGACAGGAACACTGAGCTGATCCACGACTCTGGTAATCGAGTGAAATGGCGAGTCATGACCGCCCACGCTTTCCGGCATGGCACATGATTGATTGAAATATAGAATTTAGAAGTTCTGCTGTATAACAGCGCTCGTTGAGCCTTGCTATATCAAAATGAGTTCTGAGCTCGACCCACTGCTGCAATATTCTGACAATGGCAGAATCTGACAATCGTGTCTGGCTTAATTGAACAAACTTCAGCGGATGTTATATATCATTTATTGAAGCAAAATGCTCCCTGTACTTTGCTTGTCGAAGACTTGAGTGAGAAAACCAGTTACATGTTTCTCTAATAATGAACTCTATGTTCCTGGGCAGACAAGCAGCTGCAGCTTGTGACACTGCCAGCTGAAGAGAATGACATACACACATAACTAGTACCAGATGAGGAACTTCGGATTTTAATTTTGCATATACTCTATTGTTTCCACCTGTCATGACAGATGCATTGTCAGTGCAACTAGTCTTTGCAACTCAAATCCATTCTTGTTTAAACCATCTTTTATCGCAAGGCATATTGCCTGCGCATTGCAGTCACTCACTTCAACTAAATCGTATTAAATGGAATTAAATTACTTGAATATTGTGCGGTAATGTACTAAGTATACTCTCGTGAGTAAAGCGACGATTGCGAAAATTGGTAGCGGTTCTAACCGCGTCGGTAACATAGGGATATGTGAGCCGGTCGCTCAGAAAGCAATGGCAAACTACTGAGCGTAATCTTGCCAAGACATCAACAATCAGCTGAAAGATGCTGATGTTGACAGCAATGTCTTGTAAAGGATATGCAAACATTATTAATGTACTAAGACTGTTTTACTCCCTCGCTTCAGTACAAATTCGGCCTTTTAGTCAACCAGAGAGACGAATGGAGACGGCTTGTATCTGCAACAAGGAACCTCGATGGCTCGGAATGCTGAAGAAGAAGAAGAAGAAGAAGCAGAAGAAGAAGAAGAAGAAGAAGAAGAAGAAGAAGAAGAAGAAGAAGAAGAAGAAGAAGAAGAAGAAGAAGAAGAAGAAGAAGAGTAGAAGAAGAAGAAGAAGAAGAAGAAGAAGAAGAAGAAGAAGAAGAAGAAGAAGAAGAAGAAGAAGAAGAAGAAGAAGAAGAAGAAGAAGAAGAAAAAAGAAGAAGAAGAAGAAGAAGAAGAAGAAGAAGAAGAAGAAGAAGAAGAAGAAGAAGAAGAAGAAGAAGAAGAAGAAGAAGAAGAAGAAGAAGAAGAAGAAGAAGAAGAAGCAGCAGCAGCAGAAGAAGAATTAGAAGAAGAAGAAGAAGAAGAAGAAGAAGAAGAAGAAGAAGAAGAAGAAGAAGAAGAAGAAGAAGAAGAAGAAGAAGAAGAAGAAGAAGAAGAAGAAGAAGAAGATGAAGAAGAAGAAGAAGAAGAAGCAGCAGCAGCAGCAGCAGCAGAAGAAGAAGAGGTAGAAGAAGAAGAAG